>JAYJMH010030556.1:0-17141 GCA_036873815.1 Phacellophora camtschatica
TTATGTATTCGTTTCTTATTGATTTTTTTACTTTACGAATTTGTGTAACATTTTATCCTTTTATTTAAATTTTAAATTATAAACTTTTAATTGTGGCAAATAAACCTTATTTACTTACTTAATGCTTTTATTCTTTTTGGTGGATCATGGTGAAATTCACTCGTCATAATTGTAATATATTTTTATAATTCTTTTTGTGACAAATTACGATTTTCTGTAGATTCTTGAGAAACAATCGATATGGGGCCCGATTGTAACAACTGGTATATTTGCAGCAACACTTTCTTCAGCTCTCGCAAGTCTTGTCAGTGCACCTAAAGTCTTCCAGGCAGTCTGCAACGACAATATCTTTCCATTTATCAAAGTATTCGGGAAGGGCGACAGTAAAAACGAACCACGCCGAGGATACGTTCTGGCATTTTTTGTTGGTGCCGCTTTCATTGCTATTGGTGATTTGAACGCAATTGCTCCTCTCATATCGAATTTCTTCCTGATGGCCTATGCATTGATTAACTTTGCTGTATTCAATGTTTCTGTTGCAAAAACGCCAGGTTGGAGACCTTCTTTCCGTTACTACAACAAATGGGCATCTTTAATTGGCTTTTTCCTATGCATTGGAATCATGTTTTTCATGAGTTGGTGGACTGCGTTGATAACTGTTATTGCTGTTGCTGGATTATACAAGTTTGTGGATTACAGAAGACCAGATGTAAGACCTCTTTGATTAAAAAACATTTTGTTCTTCTATTTCGAAGGGCTTGTTTACAAGGAGGTAGGGTTACCCTATCACTAGGGCTACCCTAGTAGTAGGGTTTCCATAGCCTTCGGTTATTTCCTGTAATTTTGTTCATCGTGTTTACAAGTATGCTAGGGTAACCCTTGTAAACACAATAAAAAAATTACAAGAAATGACCGTAGGCTAGGGTAACCCTACTACTAGGGTAACCCTACCTCCTTCTAAACAGGCCCTAACGTTTTAACACAAGGCACAAATATTTTGACCGAACCTAAGGCTTAAGTGATTTATTTATTTATTTATTTGTTTGTTACCACCAAACATTAATTAATATTACGATTAACTTATTGTTTTTCGGTATTTATATACTTAGGTAAGTTTACATAATCTGTTTGGAAATAAATTGCAGCCAATCTTATTCCACATAGCAATTCAAAACAAATTATAAAAATGGATGAATGTGATGAGTTGCGTGAAGTAATGAAAAATTTACAAAATTTTTAAATTGTCGAAATGTCGACAAATTTTGAAGTAACTTAATGATATTACCCATTTTAGTAATACTTTTAATTTTTCGAGGTTTCGCGTTTTTATGGGCTACCGAGTTTTGTTTGGTATGTGTTACTAAATCACAACGAAAGGAATATCAAATCTAACTAATTTTTCTAAATTTTTGTCTCTCATATAATGTTTTAAAGGCATTATTTCACAATGTTTCTTTCGCATTAATAAGAGATTTTTGTTCTAAAATTATGTAAGAAAATATTTTAAAGGTTAAAAAGAAATTATAATTTTGATTAACTTTTCAAACGGTCGACTTTATGATCGTAATTTGACTTAACTCATGCACCACAAACCAGCTTTTTCTGCAAAATAGTCCACCCGCAGCTTTCTGTGTAAAATTTTGTTCCAGAATTACGGAATTAAAATACTCTGCATAGCAACTCATGTTTTTAGCTTATGTATATTAGCAACTGATTCTAGAGGTTTACAAGTCCGCGAACTCAATGAGACAAGATCATATTTTTATTCAGATATGGAGTTACACTTCATTTTCTGTCATCTTTTTGGATAAGCTGGCTTTTTTGGTTTCGCAATTGTATTTGCAATTTTATCTTCAAAAACCTTTAGATCTTTTGCTCTTATTGAATAAATAGGCAAACATAGACTCATAGGATTTGGAAGTCCTGAAACAAAATTACCGAAAAGACAAAACTTTGGATTTACTTGATAGCCTATTGGATATTTCTACAAACAAATAAAGTAAATAGACACATTTAAACGTCTATTAAATTCCAATGAACATCCATTAAATTCCACTGAGCATCCATTAAATGAGCTCATAAAATTTCTAGCAAAGCTTCTTTGATTTCATTATTCCAGCAAAGTTTCATTATTCTCATAATTCACTGCGTTCGATTTGCGAATCATTACGGTTCTACAGCATTCGATGTGAATCTTGGGAATAATTTCCTGCCGCCATCTTTTGCGGAATTATCTATTAAGATTTCGTATTGTTATAATAATGAGAATTATTATTATTATTATCTTGCCGTAGATAAACTGGGGCTCTTCTGGTAATGCCTACGCTTACCTAAAAGCATTACGATTTACAAGACGTCTTGATCAAGCTGAAGATCATGTGAAAAATTTCCGAGTGCAGTGTCTGGTTCTTTCGGGTTCTCCTTCTTCGCGACCAAATTTGGTGCACTTTGTTTCCCACATAACAAAGCATTTTGGATTGATGGTTTGCGGGGAAGTGATTGTTTCTGATGGAATTCAACATACAAAAAATTCTGAAGCAGATTGGCTGAAAAAACACAAAATAAAAGCATTTCATCAGACCGTGCAAAGTAAGAAAAAGTTTGTTTACTCGTTGGTTTTTGGTCATTACTTTTTATGTTCACAGTGAAACGCCTCCCAACAACGGACGCCTCCCAACAACGGACGCCTCAAAACAACGGACAAACCTTTGTTCTCAAAACATTTTCCAGGTGATATCTTTGTACAAGAATGACACCCGAGACAACGGGTGCCTCTCTACAACGGACAGTAACACTGGTCCCACAAGTGTCCGTTCCAATGTATTTCGATTTTCCTGAAAATACAATAGAAAATACCTCGATAACGGGAATTTACTTCGAACTTGAAAATTGAAATTGCCCTTAATGTTGGGTATACACGATAATTTGAATATTGAAGATGGGTGCGCTTATAATATCTCAGCGGCACAGTCCCGCCCGACCGTGGGACATGTACCCCCCCCCCCGGGAGATTACAACTTAAAGTCGCAAAAAAACCAGTTGGAAATGGTAATGTATAATCTGACAAGAAGGATAGCTTATGGAAGATTATGTCATAGGGAGGGAGGCTCTTTTAAAACCTTCGGCTGAAGGATCACGTACCTCATATTGAATGAAGTAAAAAACATGATGCTCGTGCTCATGCCTCAATGCTGAGATTTTACAAACCCAGCAAAACGTTTACAGCGTCAGCTCAAATTTATTTCTAAATTTTTACCATGGGTAGACTGACAGTGGTTTGGGCCCTCGGACTTCATGCATTTTTGGCCACTTTGCAGTTGCTTGTAGGCCTCGTGATTCTGCACCCTCGGATAGTACTCGAAAGCCTGATGATGGGTCAGTCTACCTTTGATTTTTGCTTACTAGTAAACTTTCTGGTTTTGCAGAAACCTTACGTTTTGGTCTTTGTTAGGTTTTTATTTCCAAAATTTGGGAAAGCAAGGTATTGAATTCTAATAAAAACATAGATATTGTAACTAAGGCTGCTTGACAGCAGTGTGGCAAAGTGGACGCATTTTTGGGACACCCAGTACTGAAATGTACTTAAACTTTGGCAGTGTCAAAAGTGAACTCATTTTTGCGACCCAGACTGAACAGGAGAGGTTAAAAGGTCATCTCTCGGTCAGTTTAAGATCATTGATCCTGATGAGCTGAAATACGTGAATTCATACAATGTTATAAAAGTGAATTTGTTGTGAGTTTTCTTATGACGATGGTGTAATGGTGAATTTCATCAGCTAAAAACTTGCTTAAACGTTGAATACAAGCCAGATCAATAGAATTTCAAATAAAACCGTAATCAACAGTTGACGAATTTTCGTTGGTTATTATGTTGTATGAGGTTGTGTGGCATTATCATAATGATAATAATAATGCAATTCTTGTCAAAATTTACATAATCTATTATCTTCAAACAGCTGATTTAGTTGTCGAGAAAGGCACACACAGATCTCACATGTTTCGTAAAACAATATCTTGATTTTTTTTTTCGTTACAGATCCAACTTTGTTTGGCGGAGCATCTTCATTGATGCAGTGCGTTGGTTTAGGCAAACTTAGGCCAAACACGTTGCTGCTTGGTTACATGACGAAATGGCAAGCCTCATCTCAGAGTAAAATTGATGAATATTTTGGAATTTTGCACACTGCATTCGACTTGCATTACGGCGTGGCAATTCTCCGCATGCAAGATGGATTTGACATTACGGAGGAGACAGAAGAAGACGAGGATCAATTTTTTCTGAACCAAGAGCCTGATTGGTACACTGAAGACTGGGACGAGTCTCAAATCCCAAGAGAGCAAAAGATGGAACAATCTTCAACGAGCGAAGATAGCGTAAGTACTCGGAAAGGGCCAATTGTCAATCCTGAAATTGTTATTGCATTTAATAAGAAAAACCAAGGAACTATTGATGTTTGGTGGCTGTATGATGACGGGGGTTTGACTATTCTCGTTCCACATCTTTTATCAGTGAGTCAACATTGGAGAGGATGCACGATGAGAATTTTCACCCCCGCTTCTGACAAAAAGATTAAAGCAAATCAAATCAGAATGGCGAATCTACTGAAAAAGTTCCGCATAGATTTCTCCAGCGTTGTAGAGTTTCGTGGAATCAACAAGTCGCCAAGTCAACAAAGCATTGATGCTTTTAAAAAACTAAGAAACGGCGAACATCTCGGCGAAGAGAAAGTTTTAGACAAGAAAACCTTACGACAAATCAGGCTTGGAGAATTGGTTAAAGAGCATTCACACGATGCAAAGCTCATTGTGCTGACATTGCCAATTCCAAAGAAAGATGTTGTGACGTCACTGATGTACATGAGTTGGCTCGAGGTTCTCTCTTTTGATTTACCCCCCGTCTTGCTGATCAGGGGTAACCAAACTAGTGTATTAACATTTTATTCATAAGTTTGAAAAGCAAAAGGGAGTTACAACTTTCAGTATAGAATCTGAACTAAATTATTGAATACGTTTGTCAATTATTAAAAATGTTTTTAACAACAGATATTTTTGGAGTAACGAATTTTAAGTGAAAATTTTCTGGAAATTGAAATGATTAAACTTTGCAATTTTAGTTTTATTAATCTTTGCGAGTGTACGTTTTGAGAGACTGAAGTTCAGTCAGGTAAATTGATAATATAACAATGTTTATCAATTCAAAGTCAATGCCCCGTTGCCCCGTTGAGATGGTGGCCACAAAATATAGTTGCCCCGTTTCTGAACAGAACAAAAAAGTGCCTGCCCCAGTGCATTCTCAACTGCCCCGTTGTAAAATCAATTTTGCACTGTCCTTTAGTGATATTAAGTTGGTCTTGTCCTGTCTGTACATAAACACAACAGACCAAGCAACCGAAGACCAGTTAAAAGACATTTTTAAATTTATAGAAAAAGCATTTCTGTCTGCTCCCTTTCCTTTCCTTTTTTTTAAGGCTTGGGGTACCTGCTGCCCCTTGCTTTGGCATACCTGATAATGATTATATCATGTTCAGTTAGATATTATGTAGCTATATTATAGAAAAACTAATAGTAAATATATTTGACAATTAATTTTGTAGTTTAATCTCTTTATAGCGTTTTTTCGCGGACGCTTTGTTTTATTTCATTCTTGCTTTTTACAGAAACTCGAAACAGAAACACTCAACTCAGCATACAGTGCCGTCGGAAGCTGTTCCAGATTGAGTGGGGTTTAACCATTGCTCTTGAAATTATAGATACTGGCATATGCTTGAACAATAATTTCAAGAACAATGGTGTTTTGCAAATAATTGATTAATCAAACCTTTGTTCTCTGTTAACCCCCCAATCTGGAACAGCTTCCGACGACACTGATTATTTATGTCGTGCATCGTGCAAACTTTTAAGTTTTCGTCGATTGTTGAGGAAATCTACCGACAACTTAGAAAAGTTCAGATGTTTGAAAAATAACCAAGTTATTTTCAGCAGTTTTCTGCAAAAGGATCCCAAAGCAAAGCTTTTATTCTTCAAAACTTGGATTTTGACAAAAGTATTTTAATGTTGAAATAGGTACTGAAAAGGCTAATTTGCCATTTCAACTTGCTGCTGCTTCAGATGTTCTGTTGCATTGCACGTAGAGGCTCTTGCATCATTATATTAATAGAAAATTAGGTAGGTTTGGCATTTGGATAATTTTTTGATAGATATTTACATTTTAGTTCGATATCTTCACGTTGTTTAGCTAGTTTTCATTGTCATAAAAGGAAAGAGTTTTTAATGTTATATTTACAAGTAAAAAAATTGATTATTTTTGTTTTTATTTCAGATCTTTCTCCTGATATTAATTGTATTGTGTTTGCTTGCATTTTTATTGAAAAAAAAAATAGATTAAAAACCTATCGTTTGTCAAAACGTATGTGTTGTACGGGACCTGTGCGTGGTGTAGTTAAGAATCCTTTGAAAACAACCATATATCGGTTGTGCAATTTTTTGTGGTTGGTTTTTTTAGACAGAAAATAAATTTTGAGGTATCATTTTTTCGAAAATCATAAATTTTGTGGTATCATCTTTCAAAATACTTGATTACATTAATGCTGGTTATACCAAAGTTTAACCACATTTAATACCCCCGAAAGAAGTTTGGTTTCTGATAATATGGTCACGTGTTTCTTAGGCGTTCATGCTCGTCAGGCTGGTTGCATTCTAGCATACTGTTATTTTTGCCTGGCGTACCGGATGGTAACTATTTGTCAACCATTTTTGGTTATTTTTGTGGTGACCTTTCTTTCATTTAAAGAATAATTTCATTGGTAGACGAGAAACAGCCTCCGACCACGATCCAACATCGGTGTCAGATGACAGAAGTGATGCAGCAGTTTCATTGTTTGGATAATCGATGTCAATCCGAGGCATTGTGGGCGTGGCCATGCAAAGCAATGCTCTTGATTCTACTGGTGGATCGTAGTCGGCGTCATTATCTCCGTCACCAGCCTCTGGGCAAAATATATTGTTTTGCGGCATTTTAGTTTTGTTCTTCCAGATATTTGTTTTCGGCTTTAAGTTTTTTTGCTACGTATCCTTTCCGGTCTGTGTTTGAATTGATTACAAAGGTATGTTCCTTTTCTATGCTTCAGATTTGCAATGTGACTAATTTTTTTGGATAATTAAATGCTTATTGTCTTGCTTATTGCTTATATGATTTTAATTGGTTGTTATGCTTGCGCGACAGTTCTGTTTGTGTGAGTGTGCGTGTATAATTAGGCCTTTGACTGTTCATATTGGGTACTAATTACTGTATCAAGAGTTTTATTTATTTTTTTTTTTTTAGGTAATATTTTTTTTTTATCTCGCCATGGACACCACTATCAGGGTACAATGCATTAAAAGTTAATATAGTCATTGCCAGCTTTTCTTTGATTTTTTACGGGGGTTGCTCTGCTTATTTTTAGGTTTGCAGCCATTCACCGTTATTATGGGGCCCGCCGGCCGCTATTTAACTTGACTTTGCAGCCGTTACTTGCTATTTTGTTAGTGCAGCCGTTTACCGTTCTTGTTATGGCCCGCTGGCCGTTATTTCGTTCGGCCTTCCAGCCGTTACTTGTTATTTTGTCTTATTTGGCTTTGCAGCCGATTTGACTTTGCGCTTCTGCTTGAAATGTTGTTTTATTTGGCTCTGTAGCCGTTCATCCTTATAATTATGGCCCGTTATTTTATCTGGCTTTGTGGCCTTTTTTTATGGCTTCCATCAGCTGTCATTCATACCGTTGTTCGTGATTTATGTGTCCAATTTTAATCTTCATTTTTTCTAGTTAAGGTGGTTAAGTTATAGTTTGTTGGTGATTGGGTGGGTACACTGCCTGTCCTTTGGGCCGAAAATGTTTTTCTGGTGCCAATCACCAAATTTAATTAATACTATTCTTCAGGCATTGGGGCTGATGCACAAACGCCCAATTCCTGAAAGGGGGTTTTGATTGGTTCGGTTATTAGGGGAGTATTAATTGGAATTTTGTCACAATTATTACATAGTGTATATTTTCTATTTAGGTTCTGTAATTATTAACTTAAGGGTATGTATTTTCTGTTTCTTATAAGTAAATTTTGGGGTGTGATTTCACATGTTCAAGCGGCACACCCCCGTCACCTGCCTATTGAACTTATCCCCGCTCGCGCCCCGGGCGTCTGGGCGTTTTGGGGGTGTGAGATTGAAAGCGAGGCTTTTTAATAATGTTTGCATCTTGCAAGTAAATTTGCCTCATTCATAGCTCAAATTTGAACAGACAGGAAGTTGAAAACATGGCAAAGATAATAGAGTGCGTTCCAAATTTCTCTGAAGGCAGTGATCAAAACGTAATAGATGCTATTGCACAAGCAATTGCTGCTACTGATGGTATATATATTGATTATATTATGTTATAAAAACGTCATGTTTTTTTATTTTCAACAGAAGAAGAGAGAGCGAGTGTAAGTAAACATATTTTTTTTCACGCCACATCACTCACCCAGAATTTCCTAATCTAAAGATGTTGCAAAAAAATGCGTGTGTTTTCACAATGCAAGACGTCTCTACTGGATATAAACTGGGTGAGAACAAACCTGAAATAAATCGGTCTAATGTAGCTCAGCTGTGGTGGGCTTGTTCTGTGTTGACGTACTGGTGACGAGGAGAGGGCACGCACCGCACACCAGTCAGTACATTTGATTGAATTGCATTCCACGTGCTATCTTCGTTTAGAATGCTAAATTTAATCAGATTTATTTTGCTCTTGGTCAAATAATTAATCATAAAACCAGATAGAAATAAAATAAACCGAGGTTTACATCACAGATCCATTGCTTACAAGCCCGCACACTTCACAAACTTTTCAGTCTGCTATCAGGATAAGGATAGGCCTACAACGAATATACTGAATCTTTTTTCACCACATAATTTACTTTTTAAGTGTCAGTCATATATCAATTTCATCCATGCTTAGTGTCATTTCAACATTAATAACCCCCTTATAATATAACCGAAAACCAACCCCAAAACTAAAATCCCCCCTTGTGCATCAGCCCTAATGCCTGAAGAATTGTATAAATTAAATTTGGTGATTGGGACTAGAAAACATTTTTGGCCCAAAGGACATGCAGTGTGCCCACCCAATCACAAAAAAAGGAACTAGGACGAAACAATCTAAACTTAACATTCCCCAACTAAGACGAAACAATCTAAACCTAACATTCCCAGTCCGCAAGAAAGAGTAAAGCTGGGAAAAGTCAGAAAGGGAAGATAAAGATTAGACAGATGAGACATGCAACATGAAACAAACTCTGGATGGCCAGCAGGCCAGTTGGAAACACAAAATAAACAAATACAACATTATTAATAAAAATTAAAAATAAAAACACAAGGCTGAAAAGTAAAAATAAAATAAAAACACACAACGTCATACCCCAAAGACTAATTTCGGTAGCAAGGTTAAAATGAAAAACCAAAATTGATATGACTTAGAAATGTCGTAAAATTGTTTACTGCTTAGGAGCGTATGGTGGCAAGTCCACGAATCGATACGCTTATGAGCTCCACGACAAATGCTGCAAACATGTGGATAGCGGCAATTCTTGTACATGCAGATTTTCTCGTTCCAGCGAAAACAAACAGTATTTTCTGCAGATTGACGACTAAAAGTACGATCCTGTCCTGGGGGCCCGGCGAGAACTGTTGTAAACTAAAGCATCGGCAAAATTTCTGACCAGTCCATGGACGGTTATTTGATGGCATGTCTGCGAAAAGCAACGTCAGAAGCCAACCACCCTAAGCCAGGAAACTTCTTGGCGGCGGACGGCAATCAAAGAAAGTAACCAAATAGTCTGACTATCTTTCCAGGATTAGCACAAGCCTGAACGCAACTGAAAACAGCCCATGAGATTCAGCTCTTTAAAGCTATGGATTGGAGCTATTTCAAAGTGTAGCAGCTTTACCAGTTGCACAGCATCAGGTTTTGCGGACTGCAATTTGTCAATGTTGCACGGCCGGAGGAGTTCATTAGTGTTCATCAGTGTGGCAGATGACAATGGCAAAATTGTGCTTTCACTTTTTGCGACTTGCAAGAATGACAGCGCGACTGCGGGATGCTACTTGTACTCCGCTGTTGAAGATGAACTGCCTTGCTTGTTGTTTCCAGCAGTCATCCTGTTTTGCAGAATGGCTAAGATACCACTAATGGAGTCATCCAACTTTTCAAAGCGTTCCATCGCTTCTGTTTCACTTATAAAACCTGGTACCGATGCTGACTAAAGGTGGCTTGTGTCTTGATTCATGATGAAAACTTCTTGTGATCAAACAAAAAATTTCTGAAACTTACTGACAAATAGCATGCAACAATTCAGGCGAAAAGTATGCTAATGCAACCAGCCTGGTGAACCTACATGCCTATAAACCATGTGACCATAATCTAAAGAACCAATAACTTCTTCCGTGGGGTATTAACTATGGTTAAATTTTGGTCTAACCAATATTTAACTTTCAGACGTCATCCCACCCCCCCTCACTTTTAGTATCGCATCAGTTCATTCAAGAACAAGATAAACCTTTTTATATAAGAAGCTACTTTATGAGAAACTCACTGGTGAAACCCACAAAAATTTAATAAACTTGAATGAAAAATCGCTAAGAAACTTAATAGATTTAGGAATGAAAAATCGCTAAGAAACTTAATAGATTTAGCAAAGATTACATAATGCTTAATAATGGAGTGGAGTCAGATGATCAATTCACTGAAGATTGTGTACATAACTTTTTATCCTGTACAAAATATACTGAGTTTTCAAAAAATAATTTAGAATCAAAAAGGAATTGTTTCATATACATTGTAAAAAAGGAATTTTTCATATACAATTAAGAAACTTTTCCTACTGAAACTTGGCCAAAAATGGTCCGAAATTGAGAAACTTTCCCTAATAGAGCCTTAGTCAGGTTTCTTATTTAAAAAAATGTGTATTCACCTCCAACTCCGTATTCTTATAAAAAAATGTCTTTGTTGACTTCCAAGTTGTTATAAATTTTTAGTATTTTATAAAATTATTCTTCTGTAATTGTTTCGTCACCCATTTATTATTCTTCATTATTTTATTTTAATGCTAAAATTAATGTCCAGCTATTATTTTTTAGGTTGCTCTCTGCTAGATGTTGATCCAGGTAGTTCAACAAATCGGACTGTTTACACTTTTGTTGGCTCCCCAGAGGCAGTTGTAAATGGAGCATTGAATGGTGCAAAGGCTGCATCTAATCTCATTGATATGAGATTACATAAAGGTAAACTGGTTAATTGTTTTAGAAGCTTAAAAATGAACATACGTAGTTTGCTTCAACTAATTGCAATTTTGCAAGAGGTTTGCATTTTTATAGGGCATTATAGGGCAGTTTTGCTTTAAGTACCAACATTGGATTTTTACTTCATTTTTAAAATTTTGTGAATATGAGAATTAAATGTGTTTGTAAAAAACAGAAAATTAAAAAATATTTGCAGTATGCAATTATGCAATATGCAGTTTATAATTTTACTTCATTTTATGATTCTATTTTAATAGCTTTTGCCATTTAATTTAAAAAAATTTTAATGTAAAATATATTATGTCAATAATTTTTTTAAGGAGAGCATCCTCGACTTGGTGCGTTAGATGTCTGCCCTTTTATCCCTGTTTCAAATGCGTCCATGGATGATTGTGTTCAATGCGCTAACATGTTTGCTGAGAAAGCTTCAGAGGAACTAGGAATTCCAGGTTTTGTTTAAATTGTTTAAATAAAATTAAAAGATTTATTTAATTTTCTGTGTTATAGGTGTCCAAAAAATAAGATAACAGCTTTGATCAAGGCTAGTGCTGCGAGTTTCACTCAAATTTATTCGAAACAATTTTAAAAATATTTCTTGATAGTTTTATGCCTGATCTTTCAAATATTGGCTATTTTTGTATGATTTATTATTTTGAAAGACTCATGAAAGATATAATACTTTTTAAAACAAAATTATACATATAGTAAAAGCTGCATTTTTTAAATAGTGTATCTTTATGGCTTTGCTGCGAAGAGTGATTACAGAGAAACTGTACCACAGATTAGATCTGGAGAATACGAAGGTCTGGCAGAAAAGGTATTCTAGTTATTGTTTCAGCTCAACATTGCTTAACCAAGTAATTAAATGTTTTTGAATTTTTTGGCATCAGTTTGTGGTTTTTCGCTTGAACTTGTTTACTTATAGAGAGCTGTATCTACTTTTTTGTATATATATATATAATTTTTAAACCAGAAGAAGCAAATTTTTATATTTATTTCAAGTTTCCCAACAGTTTAATTTGGAGAAATAGTGGCCAAGTAGCTAATTCACTTTATTTCAAAGCCAAACTCTCTGTGAGAGCATGGGTTTGAGACCAGTTGTTGGAACTTCTAACTATACAGTACCATTATATGAATTCCAGCCCAGCTGGGGGTAAGAGTTATCAAAGCCGGGAAAGGAGTGGTGCCCTCCCCTAGCTGCTATATGGGTAGCAGCAAACGAAAATGTGCCTTCAAGTTGCCTTTGACCCTTTGACCTACTTACTTAATTTGCAGAATTTGTTTTACAATTAATTGAATTTTATTTTTATCAGCTAAAGAAAGATGAATGGAAACCTGATTATGGTCCAACTGAATTTATTCCTTCATGGGGTGCCACAATTACTGGTGCACGAAAATACCTAATTGCTTATAACATTAATGTTCTTGGCACCAAAGAGCAAGCTCACAGAATTGCATTAAATTTGAGGGAAAATGGGAGAGGACCTGACAAGGTTTTTAGGCTTTCCATCTTTTATTACTAGTATTGTTTGGCCATATATTTTTTAGCTAAAAGTCTTCAAATCTTAATTGGTTGTGGTCGATTTCAAATCTTGGTTTTTGAACGATTTAAGTAGCCTCAGAGGCTTGTTGAAAATGAATTATAATCAAAATGGACTACTAGCAAATTTGAAATTATTTACAAACAAATTTGAAGTGAAATTTGGACAGGGCCTCATATACTGTTCTAATTTTTAGCCTGGAAAACTGAAGAAAGTGCAAGGTTTGGGTTGGTATCTCGAGGAAGCAAATCTTGCACAAGTATCATTGAATTTGCTCGATTTTGAAGAAACTGCAATTCATACAGCATTTGAAGAGGCAAAAAAGGATTTAGAGGTAGGTATTAAATTCTTTATCTTTCTTGTTTCTGTAGTGTCTAGTACTGAAGGAAATCAAATGAAATTATGCATGCTTCTATTTTTATGAGCTTATGAAATACTTTGAGGCAAAATTCTTAAAGCATAAATATCCTTAATGTATGACTCTGTCTTGAGTTATTCTTTAAAATATATTAACAAATTATTACGAATTTATTTTTGGGTTCTTTCAGGAAATCAATGTTGGTGTCTGTGGTTCAGAAATCGTTGGACTTGTTCCCTTACAAGCTCTGCTAATGGCAGCTGATTATTACATTAAGAAGGAGAGTTTGTTTATTTTGGACGAAAAACAGAAAGTTAGGCTGGTATGTTCAAATTTAATGTACCCAAAAAGGTTACTGTGGAGGAATAGCAAAAATGTTTGAAAAGCTGCTGTGGAGGAGTTTACTTTTTGATATTTTTTACCTTTAGAGTTATAAAAATGCTTCAAGTTAAAGTTTGATACCTTGCTTGTCAAAATTTGATAACTTGCTAGTCAAAATTTAATAACTTGCTTGTCAAAATTTGATAACTTGCTAGTCAAAATTTAATAACTTGCTTGTCAAAATCAATGATTCCCGAATTACACCGAATGAAAGTACAAATTTTGCAATTTTGATGTCCAATGTCCATGAATGTCAAAATCATGTGATCATTACAGAGGAAATGTCCATAAATGTCAAAATCATGTGACCATTATAGATTAATTTCTGAACTGATTTTGTAAACTTTGAGCCGGATTTATATAAGGTCAACATTGATGGTCAGGAAAGTCAGATACCTTATTTTTTTCTCAAAACATTTTAGCGCCATTGTTTTCAACCAGGAAGTAATTTTTTATGCATTGTCACGTGTTGCCATTCATTCAACTACCGGTTGTCCCAAAAACCGCACATTGGTTTTGCACCTTTATTGGAAAATCTTGAGTACAAACCTCTATGTGATTACTATGTGATCTACATGCAATAAAAAAACTTGATAACTTACACACAATTTGAGACCTCGTTAAGGGAAAATGCAAGAGTATGAAAGGAGACATTCCAAATGCAAGTGTATGAGGGGAGATATCGAAAAAGCAATTGTATTAAGGGAGATATTGATAGGCCAAAGTTTGAAAAAGCAAAAACAGAACAATTCGTCGTTGAAGAGTTTTTAAGCCTTGCATCCTTTCAGAACTTCACCTTTTCAATTCCTGTGTAATCGAGCAAGAAAAAGCCGTAACATGCGTCTGGTCACTGCCTCCTCCAAAATTATTGAAAGGGTTTTAGTTGTTCCTATAAAAACTGTCAAAGTGGAGAAGATCCTTCAAATCTTGAACTGTGTGAAATTCAAAGGATTTTTGAATTCTTGCTTTTCAATCAAAAGGAAAGGTTTCAATATTTCTGCTGCTATACGACCAATAAGGTCTGAAATTGTTTGTTAATTATCAGGCTATCTTTTGCTGGTAATCATAATGAGTTTTGTGTATTCTCGCATTTGCAACAAAGTTGCAAAACCAAAGTTTTCTTGGGACACCATGTTTTTTTAGGACGGTTTTTATAAATCTCCATCTTTTTTTTCGAACAGTATTACTAACAAGGAAACTGTGAAATGGTGCAATTTTTAGCCCATCGTAAATAAACTGTTAGTGAGGGAACTTTTTAACTAAAATCAATAATTGTCATTTTGCAGGTCGTTCAGAGACTTGGATTGTCTTCAATCAAACAATTTGTGCCAGAGCAAAGGATCATAGAGTAAGTTATTGTGGGGCTTTGATTTTGATTTTCGTAGCGTTTGCTAAGCAAATATCACATTTTTTTGTCAAATAGATTTTCCTTTTAGAGTACAAGCTCAGAGTTACAAATACTCATATCATACAAATGGCAATCAAATGCATAAGCAAAAATATAAAGAAAAGCATTGGCTTTATCCGTCTTAAACTGCTCATAAAAATGTAGTGGCACGAAAAGACTAAAATTTGCAGCAAGTTTAGGAACATTGTTAATTTTTGTGCAAGTGAAAGTTATATGAGTATGCCAGGTTTCGCTGCACTTTTGCAAAGCTATTGTGGAGGAGCTTTAGCTTTAATATTTATGTTTCTAGTGGAATTTAATAAACGAGATTTCAACTCGAAGTTTGATACCTTGGTTGGCAAAATCAACCGAATAATCGCTGAAATATGCTCAATAATAATCAAAATTTAGGGTTTCCTCGAAAACAGAGGTTAATCTTTTCAACGTATCACTGAAATTGGTTGTTTATAGCGAATGGGCCTTAAGATTAGAATTTGGAAAATACTGATTACAATGAGTGGCAACACACAACGATACTTGAAATTTTATTTGCCGGTCAAAGGCAATGACACTAGAGGAAATAAGAAAAAAGCTCTTGTCTGACTTGGCTATGGAGGATATCTTGTTAAAACTTTGAATCCAAACAGGTTACATTAAATATTTTGATCATTGAGTAAATCTACTTTCCTTCATGGTGGCTGATTCAAAATGTGACACACTGATGCTCACCTCATATAAATTTAGCTCAAAGTTGACAAAATAAATTCGGAAATTACTCTGTAATGATCAGACGATTTTGACCTTTTATGGTCATTATCAAAACCTCTGGTTTTACAGAAACACACAATTTGCACTCTCATTTGGCGTAACTCAGCTATCGTTGAGTCAATTTCGTCAAGCAAGGTATCTCTTATAACCCTCAAGTAGAAACAAATGTTTCAAAGCTTAAGCTCCTCCGCATCAACTTAAGAAACGTGCAAGCTCCTCCACATCAGCCTTCTTATTGGGACACCAGGTATATCTTGCAACTGGTATTTAGCAATTATGTGGGGCTGGACAAAGTTTGTTGAATTCATGTATTTCACACCCCAGTGCTTTAATAATGCAAAAACGTGATAACCTATTGTTCCCATTCACTATTACACGAAAGAATGTAAAAGATATCAATAATGTTGTGTTTTCTCAAGGTACATGGTTACTTCAGAAAAAGATGGCCCCCTTGCTTCTTCGAGTTTGCGTGGATTTATTTATGCATTAGGAAGCAGAAGCTCAGCTCCAGGAGGAGGCTCAGCCTCTGCTGCAATTGCTGCCATGGTAATCATTCAGTTCATTGTATGATTGCACTAAAATATTTTAATACGTGACTTGATGTACAATTTTCATGAATTTAGAGTGATTCTAGACCAATCTGAAGGGCGTGGTCGGAAAACTTTCACCCGGAACACTAAAATCATTTTGCTTCTTCCGTCAAACAATGTCTCAAATTGACCAATTCCATATTTCCTCTGCTTCATACTAATGTGAAGATAGTTGCTTATATGTTTTTAGTTGCTGATATATGATGGTAATATTTGTCCTACCCTGAGATCCAAAGCCTCTAAAAAATGAGAAAAAACTAACAAAAAAACAAAAATGATAAAAAGAAAAAAAAACAAGAAACAAATAATAGAGAAACAAATAAAAGAGAGATAATAATTCTTTTCTCTCTCTCTCTCTTTCGTTTATTTTATTTTTATTTTATTTTCTCAATTATTTTGTTTTTTCTGATTTTCATTTTTGTCCATATTCTTAGAGGTTCTGGATCCCATGGTATATTTTTCTATTAGCTTGTATTGATATGATTTTTCCATTAGCTCGTATTTGTCAAAACAACCCAATGCTTATCAAGCACCTTTCTCAAGAAAACACCGAAAAGCCAAAAATGTCAATTTGACCATGAGTTTCTACATTTCTTTGACTAAAATTTTGTCTTTCTTTCGCGAGTTTTTGTGCAGTGATGGAAAAACCTTAAGATAATCCCTGACTCATGGAGTAACAGATGCAAATTTTGTAACAATAGTGACGTTGACACAGTTTCAAAGCGATTATCTCTCGAGAACAAAGCGAAACTCTCTCAACTGGAAAATGAAAACATCTCCTCCGCAACATTGTTTGTTTTCGTTTTCCAGT
>JAYJMH010030567.1:0-17141 GCA_036873815.1 Phacellophora camtschatica
TGAATAGAGCTTTGCACGTGCGATCAAAAGCACGCCTTGAAAATTTTAGGCGTGCGCCAAGGCGTGCGCGTGCGATCACACGCCTCAAACGTACAGGCCTGAAACTACCGTTTGTGTTTTTATGGTTTCTGAATGACTTCATAGTCATACATTGTTTCACAGACTGAATGGATAAGATTACGAAATAACAATGACCACTGTGTTTTTCTCACATACTATCTTTTCATCACAGGTGTTATACTTTGTAATTAGTGAATCTTATGTAGATTGACAGTTTTCAACTTTGTAACCACTTGACACTGTTATGTTTATCTGAAAACCAAATGTGGAATATTTGAAAGTTATGTCTTCTTGTATTTTATTCAATAATAAATCAGTTTATATCGTGAATCTTCTTGAGCAGACATGGAAAGTAAATGTGATTTTTGGACTGCAGAAAATGAATGTAATCAGGATAAATATACTCGACAAGCTGATATAAAGTTATTATGTACCCTTGCTGCTGGAGAGAGAGAGAAGATTGCATGGAGGGCAGGACGACTAGATGCCTTGAATTCTAGTGAAACCAAGATTTGCTTGCACCACAAACATTTGTACGGGAGAGTTTTTGAGCGAAAGGTTTCTGAAAAATGCTGTGATGTTTTCAAGAAGCACAAAAAGAAAGCTAAAGGTGAACGGACAGTCTCCTTGGAAATTGCAAAGCATTTAAAGGAATCCAGCATCACTGTTCTTCCAGGTTGGAAAATGTGTAAAACTTGCTATGACACTGTTCAAAAAGGCAACCAACTTGGAACTCAAATGCAACCTGGTGTCTTGGAAGAAGATATGGAATCATTGAGCTCAGGAGAAGAACACGAAGATGTGACTGTGCTACGAGAAAGCTTAAATAGAAGCTTTGAGCTTGCAGGAGTATCTCCTGTCAAGCTGCATGGATTGCCAAAGCGTTCAAAGATAACAACAGCAAAGCATAAATTGGCAAGAGTGGAGCAGCACTATGTTCAAGAAACTGCCAAAGTCATGGGAGTTGAAGTTGAAGAAATCCAGCCAGGACCATCATCTTATCCCGACAAAGAACTAGAAGAAAAGGCTGCTGACTTTGATCAACTTATGTTCCTTTTGAAAGAAAAGGTCAAAAATTCAAAAAGAAGTGACAAAATCAAATTATTAACTCTAGTTCCAGATACTTGGTCTCGAAGAAAAGTTGTCACATTTTTTAACGTAACTGACTACATCGTCCGGTCCTCGCATGTCTTGAGAAAAGAGAAAGGCATACTAGCAGATGTTGATCCAAAGAAGGGTAAAGTCTTGAGTAAAGAAGTTGAAGATATTGTTTGTATGTTTTATGAAGATGATGAGTTCACAAGAATGATGCCAGGGAAAAAGGACTGTGTCAGTGTTGGAAGAAATATCCACAAGCAGAAGAGGTTGCTATTGTGCAACATTCATGAACTGTATGTCACTTTTAAGGAGAGAAACCCAAATGTCAAAATTGGATTTTCAAAGTTCTGTAGTTTACGTCCTAAATGGTGTGTAACAGTGGGTTCGTCCGGAACTCATACTGTCTGTGTTTGCACTCACCATCAAAATGCCATTCTCCTTGTGGATGCTATCAACTGGAATTTCACCTACAAGGACTTGATAAAGAAGGTTGTGTGTGATCCAGATAACAGAGAATGTATGATTCATCGATGTGAGCAATGTCCTGGATCAACTGCTTTACGAGATTTTTTGGAAGAGGAGTTCAAAGAAGTAACTGATGAAGAATTTAGCTTTAAGCAATGGAAAAGCACCGATCGACCGACACTTATTATACAGACTACCTCTACAGAAGATTACATCACACTTTTAGTTGATACCATTGATAAATTGACATCTCATTCATACTTAGCAAAATTTCAAGGAAGATACCTTCAACAATGCAAAGATGAAATGACACAAGCAGAGTGTGTGGTATTACTTGATTTTGCAGAAAACTTCGGATTTGTTGTTCAAGACGAAGTGCAAAGCTTTCATTGGAATAATGTTTCATGTACGCTACATCCAGTCGTCATTTACTACAAAGATGATCAGAATGTTCTCAAAGAATCGTCGTTATGTATATTGTCAGATGATATGACTCATGACACATGTTTCGTCCATGAGGTGCAACGGGTGACAACTGGATACATGAAGGCAAAGCTGCTCAGCAATATAAAAATTACAAAAACTTCTTAAATCTTTGGTACCACAAAGAAGATTTTGGTGTTGCTGCTGACTGGACATTCTTTGCTTCCAGTCATTGAAAATCCCCATGCGACGGTATTGGTGGAACAATTCAACAATTGACAACAAGAGCAAGCTTACAACGTCCACTTGATGATCAGATTCTGTCAGCAGATGCTATGTTTCAATTTTGCAAGACTACCATTCCAGTTATTGAGTTTGAAATGATACAAAGGGAAGAGATGGAAGTTGTTCGAGAAGCACAGGAGAAATGATTTGAAGAAGGCAGAACTGTTCCAGGAACTAGGACCACCTGATTCTCGTAGAGTAGTACACTAACAACTGTACAACTCTTATATAGTTTTGCGACTTGACAGGTAATAAATTTCAGGGTTGACTTTGACTCTTTCCAATGATTGTCCTGCAGCCCCATTTGTGAATATTTCATTTTTACATTCTTAACTATAGACTTGTTTCAATATTCTGAAATTAATCAAAATATATTTCTCTTCCTGTCACATCAAATGTTACCATTTTGCAACACATGCAGAAACATGTTTAGAAGTTTATAGTTGATTTAATGATTTTCCAAAAGTTTATAGTTTATGTGATTTACAATTTTTGAATTCTGAATGTCTAATAAATACAAATTTGGAAATTTATTTAACTGCAGCTGTTATAACATTTTTACCATTGAATTGCATGCTGTGAATTTTGATTGTTTTAACATTATTTTCTAATCTGTCATTTAGGTATTCCATACCCAACTTTTGGTATAGCAATTATCCTGCTAAAGATGAAGAAAAGGATACTAATATTTACACTTTTCACAACAATCAAGATGAACATTTATTATTTTTGGACTACATTAAATTCCTGCTACTGTTTGCTTAAGGTTTCGGTAATAAAAAGTTTTTTCCTAACAGTAATTTTCTTTTATAGATTGGTTTGTCAAAAGATGGTTGCAGCAAACACTTAACGAAAGCATACAATTTGCCAATGTTTCAGAAGAAGATGAGTACCCAAAATCAAGAATACTGCATTTTGAAGTCACATTTTTGCTCCAATTCAGTCAAAAAGACTGCAGATTCTTTTGATACAAAGAAAAGATTTGCTGTGCATAAAGTGTTTCAATCTCGCAAAGAAGAATACTATTTCCAAAAGTCTTTCATCCATTCCACATTTGGGATCAGTTCCAAAATTGGTACTTACCGATTCGACTGCATATTTTGTCCCAATGTTCATGAAGTTTGTTTACTGTACAGATTATTTTATGAAGAGTATGAGTAGTTTATTGGACATGCAATTGAATCGGTGATGTTTTCAATTTTGATAAAAATTCCAGAGTTAGTACATATTGTCTGAAATATTCCCAACAACTTCAGTTTTACACATTATAAAAATCTCATCAGGGATTCATGTTTTCAGATGATACTGTGAATATTTTCAGTAGACTTTTGGAAATAGTATTTTTAATATTCTTCACAATACTGCAACTAGATATTTAATATTCAAGGTTCTTTATTCCTATTCCATTGGGAAAAAGAATAGCTCTTGTTGTGAATTCTCGTTTGATAGTGTTAACATTTGATTGGAGAAGAAAATAAAACATAACTCCTTGCTTGGGAAAATTAATGAATTCTTGTGAAGAATATTACTCCTAACAATCACAGGTAAGTACTACCACATTGCACAGTTTCAAAGGTTCTGCATAAAAACTTCCAGTGTATATTTCTTAGAATCATTAACATTCTCATGAGGGTAAATATTCTTCACAATACTACAATATTCCACTTTGAAATTTCTTGTGAATTCTAATTTTTTGAAAATTTACTCCTGATCATCGCAGGTAAATGCCGACAATTTTGCACAGTTTCTGAAGGTTCTACCTGGAAGATAACCTAACAGTGTATATTTCTTTAAACCATTAACATTTCCATTTTGGGTAAATGTTATTCACAATACTACAATATGCCACTGGGAAAAATTTGAATGGAGAAGAAAAGGAAACATAACTGACAGCTGGGGAAAATAACGAATAATTGCGAAGAATGTTTAATTCCATGTACTTAATTATCCTTGAGGTTTTTGTTGTTACTAGCATCTAACTGTTGTTAAATGTTTCTGAAAGGTAACTTAATGTTGAATTTATCACATGAACATAAGCATTGACATGTTGGTTAATACAGAATGTAAGACTAAACGGGGTTATTCACATGTCAAATTTGTCTTTGGAATTAAACTTTCTCCTAATTGGTGCTGGTATGTTTTCAAATGGCTCCCATGTTGGTTCTTCAAAATCTGTCCATTTAACTAAATATTGCGTTTTCCTCTTATGCATTCTTTTCTGCAGCAAACTGTCAATAGGCCAAATTTGTGGTTCAAGCTGAGTTGAGGAGAGAAGTTGCGATTGATTTGACTCTTCACCTCCACTGTCCGGTTTGTCAGTTTCACTGCTATTGATTCCAACTTGAGCTTCTGCAAACAAAATCATTGTTTAAGCTTTGATGTCTTAAAAAATATTGTTTCTGATACTCAATTTTTTGATTTTTATAGATACTGTTCTGATTTGGTTAAAATCTTGTCAATTGAGAAAAATATAATGAAAAATAGAAAGAGCTTTTATTGTGCAAGAAATGTCAGATTGTATACAAGCAGAGTTGAAAATTGTCAAATAACCATAGAACATGTCTATTATAAACAGATTTTGGTTTAAAGTTTTTTAAACACAACTTATTTAACCACAAACCTGTGAATGAGATAGTACAATCTGCACTCAAAATTTGTTTTAAATTTTCAATCCCAAAAGAGCTAGCACAGTTTGGTTTCAACCCATCTGGGAACCCTGTGATTTCCACTGAACCTTCATGAACCTTTTTCCATGGAACATGTGCAGATGCAAATCCACAGTCTGAAAATAAAATAGATACCTGATGGTTTAAAATGAACTGTTGTCAATTTAAATTTTGAGTCTCATCAAGCAATCGACTTATTAAAATATCAACAACAAAAAACAATTGAATTATGGTAAACTATTACCAATTATTCTAAATTTCCTGTAAATGCCATTTTTAACTAACACAATTTTCTTAAAAATTCTTGCAGGTGTTTTAGAGTTTTACATTGTGACAGTGATATATAAGTATTGCAGATATTCATTCAATCTTGCTAAAAATGTTAATTCATTATTCTTTGATTTAAGACTTTTTTCTGATTTTAGATAACAAAACAATAGTATTAATCAGGCTGAAAACTCTATTTTACCTTTATATGCATTATTCAACTTGTCTTGAACAGCCTGACGCAGGTCTTCCCAGCTTTCCTGGTGTCGCTCTTGCTGGGTAACTGAAATATATTGAATTGAAATTTAATTCGTTGTGAAATTTTCTACTTGTCTGTTCATCATTTTTACATAAACAAGACCATTTTTGAAAATACCTGGTGAATGAAAAAGTTTAGCTTATGGAAACGCTAGCCTGATATCAGGCTCACCAAATAAGAAAAAATTTAAAAAGAAAAAAATTAAAGATATATTTTGTCAACTCAGTGAATTTAAATCATTTTGATAAACAATCCATTGTGGCGTTTAATCCATCTTTTAATTTTATTAATTTGTATATAGTTTTAATATCAACATACATACTAATATAAGGCTACAGTATATCTAAACTATGTAATTTTACCATTAACATGGCTCAAGAATTCCCAATAGATGTTGCTATTTTTAAAAAAATGTGATCCTCTTTTTGTTCCAAATTCTGCAAAATGGTCTGTCTTTGGCTTGATGATCAGGCCAAAACATTCATATCCAAGTTTGTTTAACTCTGTAGCCTAAAAGTTAAAAAAACAAGAATATAATCATAGAAAATTTAAATTCAAGTTTGGAAGATTGTATTGCGCTTTGATTCCATTTAAGCTATTTTTTCAAGTTGCAGTATGTCTGTGTTGCATGTTATGGAATGAAAATGTCAACATATGAAATGATAAAAATCTATCATATTCTAGTTTATGTTTAAGTTTATCTTTTAAGAGATCATAAATAATATACCTGCTTCTGCATTAAATCTCTGATCTTTAAAGCCTTCTCTTTTTTTCAGGTTCATTTAAGATAGTGGGCATTTGATTAATAACATCTGCTTTTTGCTGAAATGTTTCAAGCATCACTGTATCGTCTTTTATTTCCTGCCATTTTACACCAATTCCATCCATTTTACCACCAGATTCTTAAAATTATAGCATAAAAATTGTCAAAACTTGCTTTTACAAAAATGAAGGGAAATCATTAAAATGACATGTTGGTAATAAACATACACAAAAATAAATACACACAAAATTACAAACTTACCAAAAATATAATGTAATGTATTTATTTTTTGATACTTCAAAAAATGTAAACACTTCTACACAGATTGACAAAAATACCTCTTAGATATTCTTCTCTGAACATGTCATGTGCTGTTCTCTTCTGTGGTCTGATACTGACAGTGCTGGGCCGAGTTCTTTTAAAAATTTTCCCACTCAAACTTTTTTTGTAATTTCCAATCCAATTCTTAAAAAACAGAAAAAAATCCATGAAATAGCATTGTTACACTGGATATATATTAGATTTCTCCGTTTTGAATCTAAACATTAAAATGTTTTGAGTCATTGGATTTTCTAATTTCTTTCTGCAATCTGCATGCTTCCCTAAAATGAAATCGATGTTTTTAAAGGTTTCAGAAACTCATTGGGGAAAATCCTTCCCTTTTCCAGTGTCCTTTCCTTTTTCTTTATTATAACTCATAATTTACAACAAACCGAACACGACTATCTTCAATTCATATTTTACCCACATTTACTTGTTTATGTGATATGTGATCATATTTTGCAAGGACTTCTGCAACAGGTTTCTTCGCTTCTACAGAACTGACATCAGTCATTCCTCTTTCCCAATATGGCAACAAGATTTCAAAAAGACCTACGTTTGCTTTGCTTGATGACGATATTCAGGTTTGTTATCAACCATAAATGCCTTTTTCGTAATAGGAATAAATGCTATAAACAAGCAAATTTATAGTAAAGAGATTATCACACAAACCTATCATTTTACACGTTAAAATTATGGTCATTGGATATAGAGACTTTCGAAGTGTAAAAAAACACTATTTATTTGTCATTCTATTCATATAATTAAAGTAAAATGGCTACCTTGTTACCACATTGTGTTACTTTTGCCCATTTTACAACAGCCTCATTGTTTAAACTAACTAATACTAACTAATACTAACTAGACTTCTTATCAGGGTTGGTAGGTTGGCTCAAGACTTCCGAGGCCAAATCGGTTTGGAAAAAAGGCCAAACTTAGCCAAATTGCAATTAACACAATAGAACTATTGAAACTACTTTCTTCAGAAAACGTGTTCTCTTTGTTCTTGCTTCCTAATTATGACACGATAAATTGGGATGGCTTTAATTTAACACGAATAATCTTTATGGTGCCGCTCATACATAATTGTTTTGTTGGAGCCTTTTAATCTCTTCCTCGTAAGGGAACGGCGGCGATATTTAAACCCAATTCCCACGATAAAAGTTTGATATTCATAATTAAGAAAATAATTATGCGGAAACCAGAATAAAAGCCAAAATTTAGCCAGATTTTCGGTTCAAGCCAAATTTATTTTTCCTAGCCAAACAGGTTTAAAAAAAGCCAAATTCTTGAAATTTGGCCTAAAAAGGGCCAATATACCAACCCTGCTTCTTATCGTTTTGCAAATGTCAAGTTGCCCCCCTCCCTTCCTAAATCAAAATTGGTAATAGCTACTGATTTGCAATTAAGTTACAATTAAGATTACGTTTCAGAAGCATCTGAAAAACGCTTCTCGAGTTGTGTCAAAAAATATAGCATGGGGGCTAATTTACGCATTTTCGGGACCCCTAACCGTAGGGAACTACAACTCTACAGTGTTATTTCTCTTCAAAAAGTACTTCTTTACGCATAACTAGCTAAATTTCTTTTTTTTAAATTTTTTTTCCGTTGTTTTTGAAAAATATGAGTAATGACGCATTTTCGGGACCCCTAACCCTAGAGAACTACAACTCTACAGTGTTATTTCTCTTTAAAAAGTATTTCTTTACGCATAACTAGCTAAATTTCTTTTTTTTTTAATCTTTTTTTCGTTGTATTTGAAAAATATGAATAATGACGCATTTTCGGGACCCCTAACCCTAGTGAACTACAACTCTACAGTGTTATTTCTCTTTAAAAAGTACTTCTTTACGCATAACTAGCTAAATTTCTTTTTTTAAATCTTTTTTTCGTTGTTTTTGAAAAATATGAGTAATGAGGCATTTTCATAAACGTAAAACATTTTACTACAAATACGAATAATTAACTTCAAAAGCCAGTAGTGGATTTGCATAGAGATGAACCAAGCCAGAAAATGAAGTTAGATAGGTGATTAGATTTCATTCCTTTAAACCGATATACATATAATTAGAATACACAAATTAATACCATAACAATAAAGAACTTGATAACGCTGTTCAGAAATAATTCGCAGAAAACTATAAATCTAACGTACTAATTAAAAATAATTATTTGGCTCTTCGACACCACAATAAGAAGTCCTTAGGTGACTAAAATGCCGGTGTTTGAAGCAGTAAGAAAACGGATACTGTGAATCCTCGAACTAGCCCCCGGGGTCTAATCAATTTAAGATAATTTTTTTCAGCTAATTAAATACTTTGGAATATCTACACAGGAAAACACCACTATCCACATATGACTACGAATTTAGAATATTAAAAAGGGGAATACAAGACTTAGTTAAATACGAAATTAAGGGGGTGGTGCTAATTTGAGAAATTGCGGCACTTGGAAAGTGCACTAACCTTTTTAAACGCAATTGTACAATCAGTAAACATTTTCTCCCCTATCTTAACATATTAATTAATAAAAATCAAGAAAATCAGAATCTTTACCCTTGAGAAAATATTATATGTACATACAGAGATATGAGCACTAAAATGTAAATCTTAATCTATATCAGAATCCGCAATATCATTTTCAGATTCCGCAATATCATATTCATCATCATCACTGAATGTATCAGTTAACTCATCATCAGTGTATTAGAATATTCAGCTCTTCGTCGTAAATTTCACTTGGACTGTCAACAACATCTTCAATTCCGTTTTTGAATGAGCACACAACATTCCTTTTTTTATCAAAATGGGTAGAGAAAAGGCGTGAAGAGTCTTTGATCCGAAAATCAAGATGCACCTTCGATTTTTGCAACATGCAGATAGCTCCAACATTATATGGGGTATATACTTGCAGCTCAATACCAGCAATGAGTTAACTTTGACAACCTCAACTTAAGGCAATCTAGCAATCTAATGAATTCTTGTCGCAGTTGAACCTTTTCTTCCAACGCTCTACAAACAAACTAAGGAAATCGCCTTCATTTGGATATTTTTCGGCATAGATCCACAGTGCTAAAAGAAATAATGTAAACACTGGCAATTTATCACAGCATAATTTTTACAGTATTGCTCTCCAGAAAATCAAATTTTAATGTTTAGTTTTGCACACCGAGTAACCCTAAAGAGTTTTCCTTTTTGGCAGGTTATAAATCAATCATTATGAAAATGATTGATGGAATTCAAACATTGTTTCAAAGCTGCTTTGGGGATTTTCCAGAATTTCAAATACATTTAATGTATGGTTCTTTAAACAATGAGGCTGTTGTAAAATGGGCAAAAGTAACACAATGTGGTAACAAGGTAGCCATTTTACTTTAATTATATGAATAGAATGACAAATAAATAGTGTTTTTTTACACTTCGAAAGTCTCTATATCCAATGACCATAATTTTAACGTGTAAAATGATAGGTTTGTGTGATAATCTCTTTACTATAAATTTGCTTGTTTATAGCGATTATTCCTATTACGAAAAAGGCATTTATGGTTGATAACAAACCTGAATATCGTCATCAAGCAAAACAAACGTAGGACTTTCAACATCTTTTACATCTTTGAAAGTTAGCGTGTTTGGAATGTGACTTTTTGTAGAGAAACCAGAATTGTTGAATTTCTTAACAGTTGCGTCCAATCTTTTTGTTGCTTTCTTGATCTGCATTTCGATTCTTTTGGGAAAGGCTTGGCAGCTAAAAATATATATTTACGTTAATGAAATAAAATTAACCAATTTCCAACATAACCAATTTCCAAAAAGGTGACATAAACTTGGAAAAAAATGAACTACAATTGAAAAATAGTATTGGTAACGTACCTATTGGATGACATTGTTAACATCACGTCAGGATACTTTTAATTGACATTAATGTATTTTATTATCCATTTATACCGGCAACCTTTTGAGTGTTGAAATGAATAAAAAACAGAAACGACGCAAAAAAAACCATAAATTAAATGATATTTTTCAATTTTTGTTACTAATATTTCGCCATGGCATACAGGGCTTCTTCAGAGCTGTTGTTGTGGCTAAGCAATTTCGAGACTCAATATTCATAATCTCCTTTTTGAGCAACGGTGCATGTGTTGTAAAATTACCCTACCAGCATGAAAGTTTCCCTTTGGGTCATGAAAGGTTACCATCATGCTCGAGTATCTGAATGAAATGCACAAACTTTTCTCCTCTCGCCATGCATTGGCTGATACTTAAAACAAATAAAACAAGTAAAATAAAAAATTACCAGAATATTTCCTTTTTAATGACAAATGAAATGTACGCTCCATTGCTTCACACCTGGCTTTAGCAATAAAACCTATTTCTTTTCTATTTTCACTCCTTTGTAGAGCATTTACGTATTCACGTGACCCAACCGTCCATCTCTCTATAATGCTGTGCTTCTCTTCGAGAGCTTTGAGTTCCATATCAAAACTGAAGAGAAAAAAGTTATCGAGACATTTTGTGAAATGAAATAAAAAAGCTTAATGATATATATATAGTGGATTTGTGAAAGTTGTATCATGAAAGTTGAATTTGTGAAAGTTGTATCGTGTAACTTCGTTAAGACGCACGCCTCACGAGTTTAAATGTTTCAAAGCGTCAAGAGAATGAATCAATGGTAAACAATAAGGTGATTTGTACAGAGCGGCGATTATCCATTCAGAGGCGAGACCACTCTAGTATACAATTAAGTACTCATTAAGCAACAAAAATAGTACTCAATAAAACTTACATTTGAAGAAGGCTTCATGAAGAATAAATTTGCTATATATTGACTACATGTGCCTCAGTTGGGAATAGAAAACAATTGTTTTTATTGACATCCAATAAATTAGATTACTAAATTATCAGATAAATTTATTCTGATAAATCAATTATACTGTATCACTTACCAATTGGCAACTTTGTGAAGCTCTCTCTGTTCTTCTCTGGATTTGCAAGAACGTATCTGAGTTCTGTAAGCAAAAAAAACTTACCTTAGATTCTTTTAGACATAAAGCAAAGAGTCTTCCAATATAAACTGATCAACATGCACATCATGATAGAACTTTTTTAAGTTAATTGATAAATCCCTACAACGAATTTTCGGATGAAAGATGCTCACTAATTTTATTACTGTTGCTACGTTTGGTAGACAATGTAATCTGGTTGAATCGTCATATTAAAATTTTTTTTTTTTGACTTGTAAAGTTCTAATATGTGCCGATCAATTAATATTTTAATTAACATCCATTTTGAAAACCCACAGTGAGAATTCACACCGCTTATCTCAAACATATTAGATGAGCAACAAATAAAATAATTTTACTCACTTTGTTGACTGCAAGCTACAGAGCTTCTCAATATAAACGTCACCCCATTCGCATTTTTTACCTGAGTAGTAAAGATGTTTCGGATTAAAATATTTCAAAAACATAATGATTAATTCAAATTTTAAAGAATACCTCGACAATGATAGAACAAATATTTAGTATCGCTAACCATATTTAACTTGTCCAATAGCTCTTTTCATGTCAGTCCTACACTTTAACATACCCTTTGGAGAAAAACTCACAGAAACAAAAAACTAATTCATATGTAGCACTTGCGAACGCTTTTGTTAAACAATATATTGACAGTTTCAACAAAGCCTTGTGGTGTTCGCTACAGACCTTCAGAAGACTTTCTTCGAGCATTTGATGTTCTTTCTTCGTCCAACCATCTGAGAATGTCTTTTTCTGAAATTTTTTCTACGAAAAATAAAAGCAAAATAAAATCATAAAACAAACTAATGTACTGTATTCATTAAGTATATATATATTTTCTTGCAGTGGTTTTGCACAAGCTGAAGACTGTTTTGAGTTTGTCTCGCAACGCTTGTAAATCCATCAGTTTATTGTAACAATTAACAATCAAAACTGTTATTACAAAGCAATTCATTGAAAGACGTATAAATATAAAAGGTAGCTTTTGTACAATTTTCTTTCCCTTTACTTCGTTATATTTACTAAGAATAATAAACGTATACTGTAAACAGTGTAAATCTCCACCTTCAGCTACCGTCATAATTGCTTTCAACTCATCATCGCTAGTGCGCAAAATTGTGTCAGCCTTTTTTAATCTTTCGAGCATAGTTTCCTCTAAAAAGATAATAACTTAGCATATAAAAGTAAATTAAAATATCGGTAACAAAATAAATAAAAACAACTAAATATGAAAGCAAATAAAAACAACTAACATAAGAAAGCTAATGAAAACAACTAAACATAAAAAGTTTACACATACCCAAATTGGTGTTTTTTCGTTTCGCGTAATGCAGCAAAGCATCAGACAACAAATCTGTTCTATGAGACGGCGTCATTTCCTTAGATATAGCAGTGAATCTGCGAAGGTAAGACCAGAGTCTTTCGACACCCTCACCTTCTGTCAGGCCAAACCCAGGTAAATACCGAACAGCATATTGTATCTAAAACAATAATTGTTATGAAGTAGCACAAATATAATTGTGTACAAACATTGAGAAATTTCATCATAAAGTTTTGGAATCACAATTACAAATTCTTTGCCATTTACTTAAATTTGAAGAAATCTAGCCTTAACATCTGTTTCCCAAAATTTTCAGCTTTTAAGATATATGCTGGAATTCAGGAATATTGGCAACAAATAATTTACTGACCTGACATGATGAAATGTGGCCATAAGCGTGCCAGTCAGGAGTGGCGAATGTACATTTCTTGAAATCATCTTCGAGTTTGTTTTTCTAAAAATTCAGCAAGAATAATTAAATTGCTTATCTATTTAATTGATGTGAATGAAGCAACCATATTAAGATTTTAACAGTTATTTTGTCTTCACTTTGATTTATCACTGAATCAATTATAAAATGGACCTTACATATTATTAACACCTACCTTAATGTGTTTTGCCAACAGACACGAAATATCATATATGATTCCAAATGTAATATCATTTCTGCTAAGCCTTTCTAGATATGAGCGCAATATGAATATTGGATAAGCAAGTCTAAAAAAATAATATGATAATGTATAAAAGTGTAAAATAATGATATGATAAATTAAAATGAAGATTTATCTGAAGATTCTTACTATACCATTAAACTTCATTGCTTTTAATTTTTAGTTTTATTTTATATAACCAGTTAGAATGCTTAAATATTAGCTTTTACTAAGTATGTTGCATTCTGACATAGGTACAAAAGAACTCAGTGACCCAAAAGATTTGTCTCTATTTTTGCCTCCATTTTCTCTTTGGTACGGTAAATTTCAGTTAAATTATATATACATAGCATAGTAAAATAAAACAGCTATGCTATACATATCAATTTCATCTTGTTTAAAATCAAAACATTATCTGTAAAAGCTATCGACAATAGGAACAATGGTTTCACTCTCAAAACAGATTCAATTATGGTGGAGCAGTCAAATATTTTCATTTCATATCAAGATTGAATGTGTTTATAGTTGCCATTTGTCCTACCAGCAAACTGCGCAATTAAATAAAAGCAAAAGTGTATTTTGACAGAAATGCATTTTAGGTGCAATTTAAAGTGTCAACTTACAGAACAATGAAAAAAACATGTAACTAACCTTTCACCGTGTTTTAAATTGAGAAAAGTTCCAGGTATTTCATGCTTGCACGCACATCCAAATACACCATTTATTTCGAGACCTTTTTTCTGTATTGGACTTCGAAGTTTGTCTGTACCAGCTTTGAATGTGCTGCAATCCTTAAATTGAAACATACAAATGGAATTGAATTATGATTTAAAGACAAAACATTGTTAAATTGACAAATAATCTTTTTCTTTAATAATGAACAAGGTAAAATTCAATTAATAAAGTAAGTGTACCAAATTTCTAATATCTCAGCAAAAAATTCAACAGAAATAAAAAACGTCCATGAATTAAATGTGTATACAAGTATAAAAACCAAAACTGCATTTCAGAAGCAATACAAAAATGGATGAACAGGTACATTACCAAAGATTAACATTATGGATTAACATTACCCAAGTTCAGAACAAAGCATTTCCATTACAATTTTTTTATCTGCACAATTCCCATATTATCTTTGTCAATTTTGTGAAATAAATTTTACAAAAACCTCACCAAAGCTATATCTTTACATTCATCATTGTAACTATCGACAAAAGCATCAACTGATTCTTGGGACAAGAAATAACGCGAACCATGCTTTGCCTCTTCAATACTAGTTCCTGAATTATGTTTCCTGACACATCCAAAAGTCCCATCCAGCATTAAAACTATTTTTCCTTTTGACTGAAAAAATTTAATACATAAAAACATGTTGAACATTGAATTGTTGTCATAAGGCAAAACATTGCAAATATTTATTTCAAACATTTTATCTTTAGATTGTTTAGAAAATGATGATTTTGCAAATTCTCCTTCAAATAATATAATCTGTCTTTAAATTCTTACCACTGGACAGAGCATACAGCTACCGCCATCATCAAGATCAAGACAAATTCCTCTCAATGACTCCATCTTGTAGCAAAAATGCTTAAATTCTTCAAAACTTTCATTTACAAGAAGCCGATAAACAGACTTTGCCTATGCACACAAAATATAAATGAATGTTATTACTGGATTCCAAAAAATATCATATATATATATATATATTTTGAACAAAAAGCCAAGATGTTAATATAAAGGTGTCTGAAAAAGATAAAACATTTCAAAAACGCCATTAAGTTCTGCTTGTTGTATTTAAGAGTTTCTGGCAAGCCCTCTTATAGTATTAATAGTAATAAACAGAACTGATGCATTCAATTCCTATGCTGTTTCATAAAAATGTAAATAGATGTACACAAAAACAGATAGCAATTCCCTATCATTGTTGGTTATTAGCCACACACCCATGACTCACCAAAAACAGGTTTTTCATATCACCAAAAACAAATTTTTCATATTTATACCAAAGAATTACATTAAGATAATCTTATTATATGAAAAGTAAAACAACAAGGCTTGCATTTGCTTATGTAATATGTAGTGAGCAAAACCCTCCACAAAACATGCAAATCTGACTGACAATATGTAAATTATTTAGTGTACCTGAAGTTTTGATAGTCCATTCTTCCATCTTATAGCATTTGTAAAGGCAAGTGTAGATACATGACACTCTAAAAGTAGCGCACATGCCATTTTTAAGAGTTCAAGATCATAACACGTAGATGGTCTTTCACATGAAGATGCCCAAAAGCCAAGCTGCAATAGTGTGACTACTTCTTCCTCACATTCACAAAATACAAATGTCTTGTCACAAATCCTTCCTTGAAAATAATTCTTACACATAAGTATTTATCATATATATATATAGTATTTATCATGATGCAAACAATGTAAACAGTCTTTTATTTGGTACATCAGAATGGGAATATCCAAGTGAAAATAGCTTTTCTCATCATAGTATGTGGGAAAGCTTTAGGATTTTTAGTGCAATGAACAAATGGACTTTGAAGAGTGCTTCTTTTGGCTCTTATTATTTATTATTTTGTGATCGAAAATAATATAAATCATTGAAAGTTAGTATGCATGAAACAATATGTTGGTCTCCATGGAACAATTTGGTAAAAAAAACATCATGATACACCATCTGCAAACAGGTATTTGATCACAATCAAACTGTAATTCTTCTTTGAACAGTCTTTTCGAGCAAAATTACATTTATAAAATATTCTTATCTGAATGAATAACTAATAAATATAAGATATTTATAGTAAACCTTTAAAATCAACCATTTTGATGTTTCTTCTATAACCAGTTATGCATGCATTACCATGCAATGTACATACAGGTCTGTCGAAACCATGAATGTTGGCATGTTCATAATGAGTTCCCTGCCATTTAAAATTTAGTCATTTAATATGTGTGCATATTACATAGGTTTATATACACATGACATTATTTTTGACAATCAAAAAATCAAGTTTAACAATTATGACAAAATAAGTAGGAAAAACATATTTTTTTAACATTCATAACAATATAAAAACAAAGAAAAGTCTGCTTTTCATAAATCATAATTCATCAAAGGTGGTGATTTATAATTATGTTTATTCTGAGTTTAACCTCCAAATAAAAGTCCTGGGTTTGTTTGAATTAATTTGCAAATCTAACCCTTCACAATCACATGACACTGGGGCATATATTTGAGGGGCATACAATATTGGGGGTTTCTTGATTTCTTTAAAATTGAGCCTACTATGTATATATATAAATAATACAGTTTTTTAACAATATTAGTACATGTTGAACAAAATTGAGGAAAACTAACTTACATTCCAATGTTCTGGCCAATGGTTTATCCTCATCAGAGTGTGATCTGCCTCTAAGCATTTTAAACATACAAAATAAAATGGTCCACAGTCAGGACAGCGAAACAAACTGTGGTTGTCAACCTCTGTTAAACATCTCCTGCATTCAGTGGTAAGATCAGACGGTTGGGACTCCATGGACACA
>JAYJMH010030578.1:0-17139 GCA_036873815.1 Phacellophora camtschatica
CAGGGCATTTTTTAACATACTGAGTGCTGGGGGAATTGCCCCACCAGGCCTTATGACTTCCCCCACCACTGAAGAGAAAAATTTTACATTTGCCCCAAATGTCGACCATCTTGTGGCCCTTTAGACAAAAGTACCGGGTGTTTCAAATGGTTGGTAACACATTTGTACACAATATGCAAATGAATTGACAAAAATTTTACAGAAGATTCTCTTTTTTATCATTTTGATGTTCAAACAAAACAACCTTCCCTGATCCCTGGTAGCCAGCCCTCTGATTTGACGTTGTCGTAGCAACAATTTCAATCACAACAAACGTAAAGTCCGCCATTTTTTCTTAGAAAGAAAGACAGGCAAAATTCTAAATTCTCAACCAGATCAGGAGCTGTACACGAGAAGAGATTTAAAAAAAGTTTTTATTGAAAAATCTGTAATTTTATGAGAAATGACAATGCTGACTTTGGTCGAAAACATTCCCTTGAACGTTTCCACTCAAGTTTATAACCAATTTTTTAAGAACGTTTCTAAGAGACTTCCCAATTAGTGTTAAAACTTTAAAGGCAAAAGCCTCAATTCTAAAATTGTTCAGTATCTAAAATTGTTCAGTATTGTCCTCAATTCTAAAATAGTTCGGTATATACCACTATCTGAAGCGCCAATCTGAAGAACTCTGTGTCACTTCCTGTGTTATTTCTGGTAGTATACAAGTGTGGGCCCTTTTGAAAAATGCCCCACCATTAAAAAATCCTTAAAAAATGCACTGATACTGCAGTGTTACTTCTGCGTAGGAAAAACGCCGCTGTGTGGCATCCAGCACTTTCAAAATACATGGTATGAAGGATCGAAGGAGGATGAAGTTTATTTCACATCATTGCTGACCGACCGACCGACCGACCCATATTTTGCAACGAAAATGACACTAACCAAACATTTTTGAGACAGTCGCCTTACTACAACTATTACTACAATTTCTACTTATGTCAAATTTTAATGGCATCCTTCTCCTGGATGACACCCTTCTCCCGGAGGGGGGAAGGATGGAGTTTTTTTTTGAAAACCCATCCATAGGTAATAAAAATAGGCTAAATTATGAGCAGCAAGGTGGAATTTCAAAAAATGAATACATTCTCAGGCAAATTTATTGAAAAACACACCCGCTCTTAGGTAAAAGTTGTCAAAAACATACCCATTCTTGGGTAAAATTAAGGAGAAAAGGCCCCCATCCCGGCCGCACATCCCCACTGCTCAAATTCTTAAGAGTGCCCCCACCCCCCCCCCAGGATCCTTCTGTGAAGTTTACATGCTTCTCCTAGATGACATCCTTCCGTGAAGCTGTCTAAACAATACGCAGGTGGTGTATCCTCTTTGTTCATTATTTATTCTCCATTTAACTTCCTTGTTCGAGCAACGTAAATTTTTCGTTGTGTCCAAGTTCGTTTGACATTTTCTCTGTTGTGCAAATGCTAAACTGTGCACTATTATAGCTTTCTACGAAAGTGGCCTTTTGTAAAAGGAAGTGAGATGGAGAGATGGCATACAACGAGGAAAGTCTTGGAACTTGTGGTTAAAGTACGATCCCTACTTTGCTCGCCAGAGGCCTGATAGACTTATAGCAAGCTCAACCAGGCCACGCTGACGGCCATTTTCAACAAACTTCTTGGAAATAACGTCTTTGTGGTAATGTAGCAATTGTGGTTATTATGGTATACAATGAAGTGATTTCTCTTACAAACTCCATGTCTTCTAAGCTTATTTTGAAAAGTAAAGTACACATTCTTATTTTTTCACAAACACCGCCAACATCAAAGAGTTCAACAACAAATATGCAGTGAATGAAATCTCTTTGATGATCCAGTTTTTTTGTAAGCAATATCTAACAGATTGGGGTTAGGGGGTACCAGAAACCACAGAACCGCAACACGATTGGGAAGAAATCGTAAAACTGGATACGGAAAAATGGCGAAATCTGCAATCCGCGAAACCCCCTCCTAACATTTCCAAAGCAAGCCGTTTACAGCAAAAGTTCTTGTTTCTGTCTGACTTACAAATTTTCGCTTTGGAGTTGGTTAATTTGGCAATTATTGCTCTCATGATAAAAAGTAACACATCAACATTGTGCCTGACTGTTCAAAAATACTATTTACTGTGTTTTGGATTGATATTTTAAAATATATTTGTCACTAGAGCGGCTCATTTTTTTTAGCAGGCTCATTTCTGTAGCAGGCAATCTTCTATCCCAAAAATATGTTGAAGATGTTATTTAGAGGCATATTGTATAAACCGGACCTTTGGACCAATGAAACCTAGGATTCTTAAGTACGACAATAAAAAAGACTCTTAACACAGGAGGATAATAGTAGGTTTGATGAAATATGATGAACAAATATACTGATGCTTTCAAAATACAACAGAAAAAACAATTACGTATTGCACTCTAACATGAAAATTTTCCAACTTATAATAAAGATGTTGTAGCGCTTACATCATTGTCATCACGGGATAATCATTTCAAGACAGGCCAAGATTTTTCTCTCAGGGAATTTGCGGTGTATCTAAAATGAGATTCTTTCAAACTTATAAAAATAGGTTGCAAAGCAACTAAAAAAAATGGTTGGACCATGAAAAGGCGGCAACTGCTTTGCAAAGCAGCGGCTCTTGTTAGCTTAGCAGCGTTTGTGATTTTAAAGCAAATTAACTGAGTTAAAATTGGCATATGCAACCCAAAAGTACTACCGTCACTGTCGTTTTAATTTAGATTTAATCGCTATGTCTCCGTTCATTTGCTTCAAGATGCCCCTATCAGCGCATTTCCGAAAATAAAATCTAAAAAGTAATAGAGAAATACTCGGAAAACGTGATAAATAAACTTTTCATAAACTTTTTCTTTAAGTTATAAGAGGAGCAGCTGCCTTTTTGTTCCACATGTTGATTTACATTCATATGCACTTTTTCGTGGCGCAGATCTGAGAAATATTCAGAGTCCTATGGGTCTTTCGGTCCGGATTATGCAACTCGCCGCATTTAAAATCATAAATGTTAACCACGTCATGAAACTGGTGCTTAGAAAAACGTAATTAGTCGTTGTAATCATTGACAGTGAAGATTATTATTTGGAAAAACAAATTTTACATCAGTACTCTCATCAAATTGAATAAATATAAAATGAAAGACTGAGTTGCTCACCAAATGGCTGATGAATAAATTTTAAGAAAAGTGCGAGTCTGTCATATCTAAGGTAACATTAACGTTTAATGTATTTAATTAACTTGCTCTTTCTTTTACATTCGAAGCTGTTTTTGATATTTGAGCTAAAGTTATTTTTTATGTCAAAAATAATAAAATTTAGAAACAACATATGATCATGTGAAGTGGGAAAAGACAACGTCATCTGGTTCTAACTGCCCATTTAAAATTAAATAAAAATTAATTATGTTAAGAAAAAATCGCACAAAAATGAAAAAAGGAAGTGTCTTGTTATTTTTACTAAAGTTTTGAAAAAATGTAGATAACTGTATTCTCCAAAATCATTCTATTATAAATTTGTTCTGTAACTTGTATTTTCTGTGGCAATTGCTTACTATACCAATTGCAATCGCCGCCATACTATATCATGTAGTGGTGCATTATATGGCTAATAACCATCATTCGGAGTTTTACGGAGTTTTAATCATTATGGAGGAATAATCATCCGGTGGTATTTTATGTTTTCTTTCCTTGAATCAAACGTTGGATGTTCACGCATTTTTCAGAAAACTTCTCTAAATGTTACGTTGGAGTGGAATTTCTTCATCAAACCTCAAGCTCTTCAGATTGTCAATAATTGTCTCGCGCCAAGTTTTTTAATTTTTCTCATTTTCCAGCAATCTCCATTAAGGGCCTGCTTATATGGGAGAAATAATCGCACCCATATGCTGAGCAAGCTGAGGGCCGGATCTCACTTGAGTTGAACAAAACGTTTCACATGTAAACACAAGATCAAAATTTGTATAGGAAGGCTGGATCTCACCTCTCAACTGATAGGCTGGAAGGTGGGATGATTTTGCCCATACAAACACGATAGCAGAAATACATATTCATGTTTTAAACTCACAAAAATGCTCTGTGGTACTTGCATATAACTATAATTAGAATTTCATTAATTAACCAACTTTCATTCATTAACTATAATTAAATTAAGATCACGAAAGAAATATAATTTATAAGGTTTCTTGATATTTTAGCTGAGTATAAACTGGTTTCTGATAAAAATAATGGGTGTATAGTCCTTTATACCGATTAAAATAATATTTGTATTTAAATATGTATTGATACTGTTGATGGTCTTTTATGACGTTCAATCAGTTGAATATAGGTATTTCATGACGTTCAATGTTGAGGGTATTTCATGACGTTCAATCAGTTGAATCACATTAACGATCAATGTAGGTATTTCATGACGTTCAATGTTGAGGGTCTTTTTCATGACGTTCAATCAGTTGAATCACATTAACGATCAATGTAGGTATTTCATGACGTTCAATCAGTTGAATCACATTAACGATCAATGTAGGTATTTCATGACGTTCAATCAGTTGAATCACCTTAACGATCAATGTAGGTATTTCATGAAGTTTATAAATATAATGTAATTGAATCACATTAACGAAAATCAAGTGAATTATTTGCAGCCACGTTTGAACAGAATTTTGAGGATTTTATACAATCGCAAATTGCCTTGGTTCTTTGACAGTAAATCAACTCACATGATTTTATTATAAAAATTCCTTTAGACACATGGCAACAGCAAATAAATTACAGTAATTAGATCATAGATGGTATACAAATATAAATATACGAATTAATGCTTTAAGTATAAAATTAATCGATGAACTGAGAAATTTTCTAAATTATTGTAGATGCGGAAGAAATTGACTAAATCCCTTCCTTTCCAACTATTTTCGATAAATGGATAAATTCATTTTAAAATTTGATTGCTGTTTGATTAATGCCTTAAATATGGAATTAAATGAAGTGACGTATTTTCAAAATTATTGTGAGTAGGTATGACAACGAGGTTTAAATTCAAAACAAAATATTGCAGGTACCTGTTGAATCGGTGTTTCAGAAAAACATGGCGGCTTTCGAAATGTTGACACATAATTTGTGATTTCCTGGATCTGTTTATGAAAGACGAGTATGATTTGAAAAGCAATTAGGCAAAGCAGAAAATGAATCAAGTTAACACTAAAAGTAGGGTTTTTGTCCATCGTTCCACTGTTCCCATTTCATTCTTCTGTGAGCGCTGGAAAGCTCAAAGTTAAAAACTAGTGTATAGAAATAGAAAAAAAAACATGAGTATTGTGTCCCACTGTCCCACTGTTCCACTGTGCCCTATTTCGCTCATGGAAAACACGAAATGAAAAACAGTGTACAGAAGTAGAAAATAAAACATGAGTATTGTGTCCCACTGTCCCACTGTTCCACTGTGCCCTATTTCGCTCATGGAAAACACGAAGTGAAAAACAGTGTACAGAAGTAGAAAATAAAACATGAGTGTTGTGTCCCACTGTCCCACTGTCCCACTGTTCCACTTTGCCCTGTTTCGCTCTTCGGTGACCGCTGGAAAACACGAAATGAAAAACAGTGCACAAAAGTGGAAAATGAAATATGAGTCTTGTGTCCACTGTTCCACTGATCCCTATTTCGTTCTTCTGTAACCGCTGGATAGCACGGAATAAAAATCGGTCCACACATGCTCACAAGTTCAAAGAAGTCTAGAATATGACCTCAAAATGTCCAATGACTGAAAAGTCACAAAACTTTTATCTGCAATAAATTATGAAAATTACACTTTCTTTAAATCATAGACAAATTAATATTAATTAAAAAAGCTATTGTTATTGCGGTTATATAAAAACGCGATGACATAATATTTTGAACGAGAAATGTTTTCTATATGTTTTTGCGGTTTGATTTTGTGGATGTTATCATGATGTTATTCACTGTGCGTTCTCTAAGAACCTATAGGGCAGAAAAACATTTTTATTTCAGCAACTACTGGAATACAATTTTATTTGGATATTGATTTCCACTGAATCAAAACAACACAAAAACAAGACTGGAAAGCTGAATTTTCCAAACGCTTAAATTTGTTTGGTCAGCCTGTGATCTTCCTGTGAGGAAGCATATTTTAGAAACTTTTTATTTTGGGTTGTTAATTGAGAAAGAATGGAGTGCGAAATTTGATCGTATTTAGTGTGCACTCGAATGCATAGGGATCGTCGTCGTAGTGGGATATCAACCATCTAACACGACGACTCGTTTTTGACCTCGATACGGAGTGATCGATGCTTATCAATTACTACTGTACGACTATTTATACTAGTCTGCATTTTATATTCAATCTACTATTTATATTTAGTTGCGCTAAATATTTCTCAGCAAAATATAGGGCCACCGAGAATTTTTGGAGCCCTGTGGTGTGGAGAAACGTCCTTGACCTTGACTTAAGCGTAAAAACAACCAGGCCCTCGAAATGAAATGTAGAGGCTCTTGTACTTCTTAAAAACTATGACGTTTTCACGAATTTAAGCTATACAATTCAAATGTTGTATTTTCGATCACAATTTATCATGGGGATAGAACAAATGGTAAGTTTTTCTTTTTTTTTGGGGGGGGGGGCAGAGGTGCAGTTTCCCCTCCTTCACTGATCTAAAACTATTTTTTATATATTCGTGAATATGGCCCAAGCACCCGTATTTTTTCATTTTTCATTGATTTGTAACCTTATTTCATTTTAACATTACCAACTTCCCTTTCTTAATATTTTCTCTGGAACCGCTACTGAAAACGATAGACCCTTTCGGAAATAAAAGTCGCTCTATTCTGGTACACGACTAGCCTGGTTTTCAACATTGATGAAATTTCCACGAGTACAAAAAATGTTTAAACTTCGCTGTCTTTTGGGTCTTTTGGAAGAGGAAGAGACAAGAATAACCATTCTCAATGGAAATACAGGGATACTCTCCAGACCAGGTTATGTTTCTGAAAAGATCTATATTATGTACAATTTTGAGGCCCCTTATGAACTGAGGCTCTAGAATTTTTTGAAAATTATCTGTATTTCTTTTCAGGTAAATATATTAAATGGGGAATTGCTGTACCATCATGAAGTCGCGGTACCGAAGTACCACCATATCTCCAGGTAACTTTGAGACAGATCCAGAACATAAAACTGCAGCCGAAAAGGTCGACAAAAATGAACGTATTCAATGTTGGTCTCCGATTATAATTGCTGGTTCAGAAAATGACCAAAAAGCAGAACTAATGCGGGATAAAATTGATCGTAAAAATAACTTGAAAATTGAGGAAATTTCAACTGAAGACGCAAATAAAAAATCCATTGTGCGCAACTCCAGTTTTAAAGTGAGTCAAAATATCGAGAAAAACATGAGAAATGGAAGGAAGATGAAAAAGGAAGGAAAATTACAAGAATCACTTGTTCTTTTCAATAAATGCCTCAAGATAAAATCTAGTGAGCCTTATCACGCCATGATACTTTCTGAGCTTGGAACGATCTGTTTTGAATTAAAAGACCACATGAAAGCCGTCGAGCATTTTGAAAATATGTTAAAAGTAGCAACGAATTCAGGAGAGACGAATGGAATCAAAGCTGCACATCATAATCTCGGCACTGTCTTCGACATATTGGAAGATCACCAGAACGCTGCGAGGCACTACGAAGAAAAGGTTCAAATTTCAAACGAAATTGGAGATTTTAGGGATCTGGAATTAACTTTTTGTGACTTGGGAGATGTGTATTGCAGCATGGAAAGTTTCGAACTTGCAGCTGACCGCTTTTCAAAAGCTTTGGACATAGCGAAAGAAACAAATGGTGTAGAGGGAAACACTGAAATCAAAACATATAATGAAAAGTTGGCGGATTTATATTTTAACACACAAGATTATGACAAAGCTATTTATCATCTGAACGAGGTAATGATTATCGCGAAGGAAGCTGGAGACTTGAGGGAGATATACAATACGAGCAAGTCATTGGGAAATGCACATCATATGAAAAAAGACTACGAAGCTGCGGAGACGCATTTCAAAGAATCTTTGATTGTTGCCAAAAATATGGGTAGTGTTAAAGACAGACTGACGGCTCACGAGAATCTGGGGTTTGCTTATCAAATGTCCAAGAAGTTTAAAAAGGCACAACATCATCGCAGGAAGGGAATTGAGCTAAGCAACCGTCTCGCAAGCAAACTATCAGGGCTATCAGAACCAACAAGATGAAGACTTTTTGTCAGGTTAATTACAAATGTTTATCTTCGAATGTGAAACACTGTTTACGTGTAAGAAAAGAATCGGACCATAAGAAAAGAATCAGACCATAACAACCTCGTTCTCGAGGATAGCTTAAAAGAAATCAGCCCGGGTTGCCCTGGTAACTGTCTAGACTCATCACTTAACTCCCAGAGTTAGCTCCCACCTTATCTACGACCGCCTTACAACCACAACAACAGCTAAATAGGTCATGTTGTGACGACAAGTTGTTGCACCAATCAGAGAACAGTATTTCAAGATTTACTGTTTCTGATTGGCTTATAACACTTACTGCCAGAACATAACCGAGAATATCAGTGCTCTCAAAGATGTGAGAAAATCCACTACAGCATCTTCATTTACACTGAAACAATTGGTTTTATCTTAAATCTACTTGAATGAAATTAGGCCTACTCTTGGCACATCGTTGGCCCTATGAATTTGAGCTGTAGCCCCCCCCCCCCAACAACTTCAAGAGCAATGGTTATTTAAAACAATTGATTAATTAAACCTTTGTTCTCTATTATTCTAAGAACAATAAGCCCCCCCATCTGGAACAGCTTTCAACGGCACTGTCTTTTGGAACTACCCAGTTAGATCTGGTGGTTTGATTTGCCATTCTAAAACATGCCATTTTAAAATCTTTTTACACAACTCATTCTATCCTCAGCATACTCATTTTACCTCTGTAGACCTGTAGAACTAATACATTTTTGCTTAAATTGTATTTTTTAATTTTTAGTTAGATTTAGATTATTGTTGGTGAAAATTTTATTATTGGTGCAATTTTATTATTATTTGTTTACACTGAACAAATGCTACCCGTTGTGAATTTGAGAACGCTATCCGCACTAAATTACTTCACGTAGGAAAGTGAATTAAGTTTGTCCTGCTAGTTTTTTGCACAGTGCTTATGTCCGGATTTAGTTAGTTTACTGGCTGTATTGCGCATGCTCAGTGCTAAGGTAATTTTATTGGCTGTTAGCAAAGAATGAGTTTAACTTAAATAGGCCAAAACAAAATGGCGTCATATGCAAAAAAACAAGAAGTTGAAAGGCCAACCACAGTTTTTGTCAGGAAAGCAAATACACGTTGAAATGTTTGTTTTCCAGAGTGCTCTCTTAATTGAAAACAAATATCACTGATAAAAAAGCCAGGCAAACATCTTTTAAACTTTGAATATACACATTTGTTTAAAAAATAGCAAATTCTTGCAAGGACGATTTTATTAAACGAAAAAAGCAATTCAATTGTTCAAATAAATATGAACATGCACATTTCGATGCTTTACAAGTACCGACGCTTTACCAAATACCGATGAAAAACTGTTTCCAAAACTTCTATTCTTGTTAATGCCAGGCTTTCTCTGTCATTGCTTCTATACGCTCCTCCGCAATGTCTTTCTTTTTCATTTTCCTGCTAAATTATGTTTTCCTGCAAAGGAGGCTATAATTTTCGTGAAATTGGGTGTTATGTTTATTAGTTAAAGTGTATACCCAAAAAATCTAACGGAGGTAAAATAAGATTTAAACAATTAAGAGGGCGCTGCGGAGGAGCGTAACTACTACAACATATCATAAACGAAAAAAGACATCGCAGACAGGAACCAAGAGAATACCTCTTAAAATGCATCTATTGCAATTCCTTCTTCATTTCATCCTTCAACCGATGATATGCAGATTGAGGCAGAGGTTTTGATTGCAAATTTTCATCTTCACTTTCATAGGAGCAAAGAAAATTTGGGGGGTTGCCTATGGACGGTTTTCCTAAAAAAAAGAAATCACTTATTCACTTTCCTGTCGCCATCATAATAATGATGATTGATGCTGAGATGTCGACCAGGGTCTGTAAAGGTTCAGATAGGAAAGGGAAGGACGAATGACATAAAAAAATTAAATAAATTAAGTTGAAGTTACATTGAGCAGGTGATTATTTTGCACTACGTTTTTTGTCAAAGAAAACATTGCACGCGAAGATTGTTTCCACGTAAAATAAGTATAGTGTTGACACTGAAAAAAACTAAACATTTCGAGCCACAAAGGCCTATAAACCTTAATTTAAAATGTGAAGTTGGTGACTTCTAGTCAACCGAAAGCTGATAACAAATTTGATGATGAGACTTAAGGCCTCAACAAATCATTTTAGTCTATGCAAATATGTCGTAAATTAGTCTATATATGTGGTGTGGTTATATTATTATCAACAGAGTAATTATTCCATATACACATTGTAAATTAGCCTGTACGGAATGTCCTGAAAAGAATTAATAGATAACTTATAATTTGCTGCCTTACTTTGCAAAACAAGTGTCTGGAGTGTTGAGATATTCTTCGCAAAATCCTAAAGTTTACACCATCTGGAAATAAGAGTTTCCATTTTAACATAGCCTTGCTCCTCCAAGTCTATTTTCCTCCGCAGTGACATATTTTTTCTTTTTTTACTGATTAACGAAACGAAATAGACTTAGAGAGCAAGTCTACAATTTTAACGGCCTGGTTGACACCCAGTAAAAGTTCAACGAGAAAACTTCTCTATTCTCAGATTCGGTTAAGAATGCAATTAGATTTAAAAAGAAATTTAGCAACATTTACAATATTAAATCTAAATGAACGCAATTCAAATGCGTTCGAATGTGTTGCATAGGCTGCTTTAGTCAAAGGCTATGGTTTTGTCATGATTGTAACCATAGGCATTAAGAAACGTCAGTTGTTATTCTTCCCTAGTTGTAATTTTTCCCAGCGTCCATTTAACCACAATGTGCGAGTGTGTCCTTGTACCTATGCCGTGATATGTGCATTGGTACATAGACACAGGGACGAATAGCAACTCACGTTTCTTTATGCCCATGTTGTAACTCTGGTGTTTGAAAATGAATATCTCAGCATCCAAAGCAAAGAGTAGGGTACCAAATTCTAAGTTTACTATTCCATATTTCTACTTTACAAAATGTTAGATCATATATATTAAGCAGTACTTTTTTCATCAGACTTTGTCAAATGTGTTATCATTTTTTTTGGGAAAACAACTACACGTATGGTAAATTAGTCTATATGTATTTATGGTAAAGTAGTCTAAAGCGTTGTCTGTATATTTTGGTAGTTGTAAATGTATTTGATAGAACGTCGCTTCTTAAAAAGTTTTGGCTAAAGGACAAAGTTCCTTTCATAGAATAAGATGGAATGAAATGAAAATGACTTGGTTCTATTTGAAACGTCCTGCCAAGGTCACTCATGCGTTTCATAGCAAATATATTGGGAACAAAAATTCACCGTAGTTTTCTCGTCTGTATTGAAAGGAAATGTTTCATAAATGTGGAAGAAGTTAGGATAAACACCTGAAAAAACATCGTTTCACTGTTAATGAGTTTTGATGCCATTTTGCTGCTGTGGTAACATGTTTAGTCCACGTCGATAAAATGCATATGCCGCAATGCCACGCGCTTGAAATGATTTGAAAACGAGGTCTATGTTATTGCTGACTCATGGAAAAAGCTTCTCGACTGTAATCGCAGACTCTACTCTTTTACTACCATTTTTCAGTTGAACTTGCTCCAAGTCTATTTCGTCTCGTTAATCAGCAAAAAGTTACCTCTTTCCGCAATACCCTGCGGAGGATAGACCTCTTGATTAACAAAAGTAAATAGACTTGACTTGGAGCAAGTCTATTTGGCACTTGGGCCAAATTGAGAACAGTAATTTGACCCTTTCATGACCGAATTTATTTCTTGTAAACAGGTAAATACAAGGCAACATTTATTTTGTTGGGGGTAACACACCCAAACCAAATTGATATCTGTGATAAACTTACCTTTAATATCTAAAATTAACATAAAGTTTTGCCCGCATTTACCTCCTGAAAATATAGAATTTACATTCTTTCTCACTTCCCGAGGTGAAAGGGTTAACAAGTGTTGTTGCTGGTCATCAACTCAGGCCCCGTTTACACGAGACCGGTTCCAAAATGATCCACATCAATTTTAGTTCGCTTTGGCTTTCCGTTTACACGAGACCTGCCTAGCAGTGCTGATTTGAATTCGCCTATCTGGACTAATTTGAGTTCACCTAGGAAAGTGAACTAATTTGGAACCGATCTCGTTTGGTCTTGTGTAAACATTTGAAAGTGGATTTATTTTAGTACACTTCCATAACGAGGGTGCGCCATTATGAATTGGAGGCAGAAAGAAGATTGAAGCAACTTTTGTTTGGTTTTGGCCAGCTTATTTCTATGTATATCAACTCTTCATTCTGTATGTTTTTTGTGAATTACTCCTGTAATTTCCTGTGAACTTTGAAGATGGAGAATTTGTACTCTATCGCCATTATGTCTGTTCGTAGCTTGCAGCAACAGTGAGTCAGGCTCAACATTATTTTAAAGCTAATCAAAACCAGAAAAAGAAGTCAATGACTTTGCAGCTTTGTAGTCCACAACAACTTTTACCAGCAATGCTGTTTTCTCTTCTGTCCACGAAAAACTTTACTCTGCTTTCTTTCTATTTTTGACAGAAGCTGTTACAGACTTTTTTCTTACGTTTTAAAATATTTTTAAAATTTTGACTGTCGTTGAGGAATGTAGTGAAGAAAAGAACTCTTGGCGCCCTTTTTCAATTTCTAGTACACCTTTGCTGCATCATAAATTTTAACTTCAGTGCACGTGTGCAAAACCAAGACTGCTGTTGAAGCTGGACTCGTGTAAACGCAACACCTAACTAAACTAATTTGTAACCGGTCTCGTGTAAACGAGGGGAGCCGTACTAACATTGATGTGGATCAATTTGGAACCAGCCTCGTGTAGACGAGGGGAGCCGTACTAAAATTGATGTGGATCAATTTGGAACCGGCCTCGTGTAAACGGGGCCTCAAATCATGGGAATTCGGACACCGAAGAAGTAGCAGTAATTTGCTACCACATTAATTGAATTATCTCATTGTCTTCTCGTTATCTTCTCTTTGTAACTTTCTTGTTGATGTTTTTCCCTTGCAATTTAATCGAATTTATTCTTGAGCGCGGGCAAACAACAGATAGAAGACAATGAAGAGACCACGAAAAGATTAAATAAAATGTGGTAGGAAATTATTTATAACTACTGTTTTGGCTTCCGAATTTCCATGCTCAGATCATAATCGTACAAGAACCCAGAAATTTATTGATCAGCTTGGTAAAGTTTTTTGAAATTAACTTCAAAGTTGTAGATTTGACTATGATTTGACATAAAATATATCTGAAAATGTTGGGATGAAGCCTCTTAAGACGATAGATCTTGGGGGGGGGGTGGTTTCTGGGGAGTATCTGCGATACTGCGATCTATGAAATTAGGTCAATCTATCTGCAGTTAACATACAGTTTTAATTGGTTAACGCTGATTGACACACGCCCACGGATTAGCCAATCAGATTACGCAAAATCACGGAAACGAAACATTGAATTGGATTTTGTCAATTTTATAACCCCCCGTCATAGGAAAACCTTCAAAATGTGGTTGATCCGATTTCAAATTGTTTTATTTATATCAATCAATGGTTTTGGGCGCAAATTTCCAGTACGGGGATTTTGAAAAACGTATTCGGGTCAAGAGTTCTAGCCTAAAGAAAAGCGTCGAAATTCGTTAGCAAAAACAAAGCATTTGCTTCTTTATCCAAACCTTTCTATTCGCCAAAAAACTTATGTTAAGACTTGTGAAGGTCTTATTTTTTGTTTAATTGGATTGGAAAATATTAAATAAACTTACTATACGCTTGTGCATGTCCAATGAATAAAATGAAAGACGGCAAGAAGAGTCATCTTTTCATTTTCCCTCGCGACCTAAATTAAACAATTTTCGACTCTTCTAGTAAGCCGCTCATTCCATCCATGCAAATATCATTTTAAAAAACTATATAATAATGAATGAATCGTCTAGAAACGATGTGGAAACGGTAGCCATGACTAATTCAGCAAAAAGTTTATCTTTAATTTTATTTTTGAGCAAACAAGCCGTGTTTCTTTTGGCGAAAATATAAAATGCATGAAGGAATCTGGGAATAGACTAACTAAAATGGCAGGAAAATAATTTGATTCGTCATTCCCGGGCAATTCCTTTAATTTTTATGTTGAGAAGATAATTTTACGTTGCTTGTGCAAAGGTGCAAATGACAAACACGAAAAACGGAAGAGTGAATCAAAACTTCTCATCAAATTAAAAGCGAAGATTGGGAGACAAAAGGATTTTTAATTTAGGCCGTGAAGAGAATGAAAATATGACACTTCTTGGCATCTTTCCTTTTATTCATTTGACATGCACAAGAATATATTAGGTTTATTTAATATTTTTTCAATAATATTAAACGAAAAATAAGACCAAGTCAAGTCATAACATAAGTTTTTTGGCGAGGAGAAAGGTTTGGGTAAAGAAGCAAGCTGTGTTTTTTCAAACGAATTTCGACTCTTTGCTTTGGGCTATGACTCTTGACCCGAATAAATTTTTCAAAATCCCCGTACTGGAAATGTGCGCCCAAAATAATTGCTTGATATAAAATAAAAAAAACTGAAATTGGATCAACAACATTTTTCCAGTTTTCCTTGTGGCGGGGGGTAATAAAATCGACAAAATTTTACTCAAATGTTGCGTTTCCGTGATTTCGCGTAGTCGGATTGGCCAATTCGTGGACGTGTGTCAATCAGCGTTAACTAATCAAAGATTTGGAACCTATGCTCATACAGTTAGCATACAACGAAAATGTCGTTTTAAAAATCGTACAGTGGTTTCTTAGCTTTTTTGCAAATTTTGAGGTGTAATGTTTCTCAAATACGTTTTAAAACATACTGATGAGGCTGATGAGGAGAAATCTGATTAGACCCCTAGGAAAACAGTTTAGACTCCAGGCTCAGAGTAACACAGTTTATAATACAGGCTCCAAGGCAATTATAACACAGTTTCCGGTCTCCAAGAAGTAAACTTCGCTAGATTTAAGGTCCTGAGTTCAATAAAGTTCAGAGGACACGACTAGATTTAAGGACTTGCTCCTTCCATTATAACTGTATAATGCGTAGGCTCAGATCTCCGCCAAGGGAAAGTGATAAGATCCAGGGCTTGAGACCTTTCCTCCCGGAGGCCTCATTCACATTTGCAGAGGATTTTAAGAAGCTAATGTCTTGCTCATACGTACCCAAATCTGCTGAAAATCGTCGCATCTGACTCTCTGGAAAATCATCGTATCTGACATTGACACTTTCCCCTTGGTTGAGCGAATTTACAAAATCCGTTGTTCTGAACGTGGAATTTAAGAGTTTCAAATGATCTTTATGGAAATATGCATACTTGCACTTCAAAGACTTCTGTTGCCATTTATACCATATTTTGTCCACCATGGCATGATGCAAGAAAAACTCCGGTGCATTTGAAGCAAATTGAGAAGACATTTCGCCACCTATCAAAATGAAAAATATTTTTGTTAAGTTTTTTTCAATCATGACCAGGATTTGACTATTGCAAGGGCGGGCGCAATTGGAGGGGTCCTTGTCCTTGCCTTATTCCCAAAAATCAGGTCTTTGTCATAATTTTGGAATCAATTTATGATTTTGGAGACTATGCCGCAACAAATGGACACGCTAACCTGCTACGGAGGAGCAGGCATATTGACCTGCTACGGAGGAGATAGTGCATTTCACCAATGGGAACCCTGCCTTCTCAAAATCCTTGTTGCCTGTATTGTTTGTATCTCATTTTCATTAGGCTAAGAAATTGCTGGACATATTACACAAGTCCTTGCTTTCTTTCCAAGCATTCTTTCACAAATTCGACGTCACTCTAGAGATCATAATTAAACGCACTCAAAACCCAGACTCGCTACATAAGCTCACTCTCTGATGTCGTTGCAGGAATGTGTGGGCGGTGGGTTGGCAGCTATAGTCAACCAGGGATCAAATTCATGTTTTTTATAAGAAACCTGACAAGGGCTCTACTGGTGAAAGTTTCCTAATTTTGGAACAAAATTTCACCAAAAAAAGTTTAAATTTAAATTTTATCTTAAATTTTCGTGGGTTTCACTGGCAATTTTCTCATAAAATTGTTTCTTTTAAGAAAAGAGAAACGAAAAGAATCCATCTCAATTTTACTGAAATGATTTGAATTTCGAACAAAAAGCCCAAGCCTCATTTCAATGAGCATAAACAAGATAACATGTTTAAGTCCAGTTGTCTTAGCCTTGCATCAGGTCTATTTCAGTTCGTTAATCAGTAAAAAATTAAAAAATGTGTCCCTGCAGAGGAAAATACCCTGCGGAGGAGAGACATATTTTTTATATTTTTACTGATTATAGAAACGAAACAGACTTGAATCAGGTGTGAGTTGTCTCGGTATTTGACTATGAAGCATGTTTACCTAACGTGATTTCAAATGAGTCTACGTTACCCGATGTCATGGCAGAAAGAAAGCCTTAGGTGACAAAGTATCTTTTTTTCCATTAATTTTGGTATGTGCTTTTCTGCCCCGGGGATTGCCAGTTTTCAGCAGCTTCCGGCGGGAAGAAGCTCTCACAAATTTAAGTATTATTACTAGCTGTTAACATGGTTAAGAGAAGTGCTTCGGGTGGTTAGATGCAGGATGAAAGAATAGTGAATTTAGTTGAATTGTAGTAAACAGTGCAAAATAAAATGCATTATATTATTGTTATATTTCCCACACAGGCATTTAATAAAAACAGGACCCTAAGACCATAGGACCGGACCATAAGATCTAGGACCCTTGGCCTCCCTATTTCAATTTCTCGTTGTCTTTTTTTTTAATTCCTGCTGTTCAGCCAGTTTTCTTTGTCACCTGTCACCAGCTGATGAGACAGGGGGTGTATTTAGTTCCGTTTT
>JAYJMH010030589.1:0-17137 GCA_036873815.1 Phacellophora camtschatica
AATTCTCAATTAATCATTCAATTTCTGTCATTCAATATCAAGCAGAAATTTTACAAAACTTTAGTTTTTAACTAAAATTTGAGTTTTCCCCACCCTTCCCATTCCCTTGGGTCGCACCTAATTAATACAATTTTCAATGTAAGACGCAAATCTATATTAATTTTCACTTTAGCCATGGCAGTTGGAACCACCAAATTGTGGTTCTCTTTTACTTGTCTTATTATATACTAAATTTCATAACAAGTCCACCCTGGATGCCATTTAGCAGGGGCAGTTAATAGCCGTTTAGCTGAGCTAGTTCTAGCTGGTATGTCAGTTGCGTCGGTAAAGGCTGCATTCCCTGTTGCGTTGGCCCAGGCGGGCACAAATAGTTTTAGATGTGACCCCAAAATTTTGCCAAAGATTCGAATACAATTTTAATAAAGTACGTCTTTTCTTTTTTTGTTATTCTTATGACCGCCATTCTTATGAACGTTATTCTTATGCTTTTTATTAAATTTGAAATCTTACTAAAAGATTCTCTCACTGTTCCATGCAATGGCAAACAGGCCTATTCGAGTGCTGTACGAAGGAAGGATAGCGTAAATTAGGAGATTGTTAACGTTCATTGTTAGCAAATGGCATTCATTGGTTGTATAATTGTACACCACTGTTGATAAGAATTCTTTTTGATTCATCTAAAAATCAAAAGAACGCTTCCTGCCCTATCGATATCGTTGTTGTTGGAAAGTTGAGAAAAATATTGTTATTTAAATTGTTAATTGAAAAATATTGTTATTTAGATTTGACTAGCAGTAACCAACTATTAATTATTTCAGGTACCTTGGATGGAATGCAAGGCTTGGACATGTTGTTAATGTTTCCACAAAATAATTCTCCTGAACAATAATTGTTATTACGAATCAAAAGGCATGTTGTGAGGTGTTGAAAAAATTTGAAAGGATCGAGATGATAAATAGAATGCAACGAGAATAAGAATATAGCAAATATATTGTTCTTTTCTATTAAATGTAACGGAGATTGTTAGTGAATGAAATGACCTTGAAGTGAAATTAGTTTGTATTGTGGTATCATTGGTGAGCTGTTAGGAGTTTCGTCTACATTACTATTACCACTATCCGATTGAAATTAAAGATCAGTTCATCCACCCCATCAGCAATCCAAAATAGATTTAATGAATTTATAACGCTAGCGAGGTAGCAGTGCTAGCATCGCCCGTCGTTGAATCAGCAGCATAGTTCATTCTGGATAATTTTCTCAAACGGTTTTGTTTATCATTAGCATATTATAAAAATTATGATGAGGAATGTATTGATCATCATCACTCGTTATTGATACAGGCTCGTCATTGTCAACAGATGCACTAGATAAGACTTCAAGTGACTATTTTGGTGCGTTGAATGGCGAAATTTCGACTTCTACTCAAACAAGATAGTGCATTCATGTGGCTGGAGGGGATGATGTTGAATGATTAGATGTTGTATATGTGTATGTGGTTGAACACTTATTCGTTGTTGTTGAGGTTGCATAGGAATAAATTTACCATTACAATGAATTGATCTATCATGAAGAAACTCATTATTCGTGATTCCTGGCACAGGTTTATTATTTGATTTGAAATACTTTAAAAGCCATTGGTTGTCTACTTTTAGCTCTCGTTTTCTGAATATATTTTAAAATCATCAGGCACATGATCTTTACTGTATCTATTCAAGAACATGAAATCTTTTAGCGGTCTTCTTCATCATCGATATCATCAGTTTCATTGGTCTTATTGTAAGCACGACCCAACATCATTCTTATCTTTTCCTAAATATTTTTTCGCTCTCCCTGGAAGTACTATATTTTTGTTGATATGGTAGCTGTCTAAGTTCGTCGTCGTTCTGTTTTCATAATTGTTCATTCTTGTTCTTGTTGCGGTAAGCGATGAATTTTATTCTTTTGTTAATTTTTTGACGTTGCTGCCGTTAGTAAGCTACTAATTACATTATTCAGTTTTCAATATTCATATACCTTTACATTTATAACTTTATACTGTATTACCAATTACTCGAAGTTACACACGCAACAAATAGTTTTTCATTAATTACATTATTGTTTGAAGTATTATGATGATGATGTTCTATATTTAATCTATTTCTCAAAAAAAATTTAAGTTCGATACGAATGCCAACTTTTCATATCAGCAATTTATTTGAAAACTAGGATACTGTTTATTAATTGAATTATTATTTTTTTAATTTGATATTTTTCTGGTCACTCGAGTCCAACGCACTAACCAACTACACCATAGGCGGAGTGTTGGATACCAATGGCAAATGTTTGGTATTTCAACAATTGATGGCAAAACGAACGTTTAGAGATAATGGTATGCAAAACGTTTGTATACATAAGCTACCTTTGATTTATTTGTTATTTGTTTCAGAAATAAAATTATATTCAGCAATGTGGGTACACAGTATGAGGGTCGGCTTTCAGAGGGCAAGATGAACCTGTCCTGCCACAGCAAAATAAATGGTGGTGTTGCAAATCAGTTGTTTTGTTTTCTAGTTGAGAGAGTTTCGCTTCCTTCTGGCGGTGCCAATTTCTCTATTGTTAAAAAATTTGCATCTGCTGCCATTGCCCATTCTCCATTGCAACAAAAAAAATGTTTACAGTCGCACAATATTAAAACAATTGACGGAATTCCAAGTTTAGCAAATCAAATTTTTATGTTCTTTCACGTGAATGTCATGTGATGGTTTTGTTTTGTTTGCTATGGCAGCCACAATGCTTATGTAGCGATCAGAAATATAGACTGATAATGCCAGGAAAAACATCTGTGTGCCTGATTTGCGTGCATGAAATTTGTGAGAATTCGAAATCTTACACCAAGAAATAACGGTTTTTATTCTAACTAACAACTATACTAGGTGCGAAAAAAATTTGTGATTATTGCGAATATTTAAATTAGTGATAGCTTTAATGAATTATTAAATTGATAAATTTGACAACTAGTGTGTAGATGAGACGCAAATCTGGCTATGAAAAAACATCTGATCAAAATCTGACATTCAGTCAGTGGGTTATATGTACAAATGCAAAAACATTTCAGCTGTAAAATTGTCAGAAAATGTTTCTTTCAAAATCAACAGTGCTTCTTGAACACTGTTGCAATTGTTCTGATCACTCAGTGAACAACATCATACAACAAGCAAGCTTTGGGATTTCACGGGTTGTGGATTTGGCCGATTTAGCACTCGCGTTTTTGGGTTTTCTCTAAAAAACGTGCGGGTTTTCGGGCTCAGGATATTTGACCGGTCACGGGTTTCGGGTATTTTAGTCAAAATTTGCGGGTTTTTTTAGTTAAAGACAGTTAGGTAAAATATTTTCCAAAGTTAAGAAAATTTCAGTGAGTGAGTGATTGTAATTAACATGCCGGCCTGCAAGAGTCTCGAAATGACACTTTTCCAGCAGGGAACAGGGTAAACATGCCACTTTGGGGCATGGGACCGCTGGCTTAACGTCCCCTCCGGGGGACGAGGAAACGAGCTGGTCAGTTGCCTGGAAGGTTGCCCATTCAAGTGTTGACCCACCTAGAGCATGCCTAACTTCAGTGATCTAACGGGAACTTTTCAGCATTCTCAGCCACTCGCTTCCTAAGGACCTAACCTAGGTTTCATATAAAGGTGTACTCGATGAGGATTGAGGTGGCTGTTGTGACCCTAACAATGAACAACAACACTATGATCGAGTCAATTCCAGAAGTTCCAGAGGTTCTTGGGAATTATTCGTTTACATATCAGAGGTCGTCAAATTAATTTTTACTAAAATATTACTTTGTAGCTTTTTGCAAGGCACACCAACTTTTCGTGTAAATTCATCGCATGCCGTTGTATCCATCGTACTTGACTGATTCTGGTCTTGGCAAATGATTGTGAACAGGATATGGATCTGCATTTGATGCTATGAAAAGTAGTATAGAAATAGAGCAAATATATTCTAGGTTTTCTCTGTTGTCAGTATTGCCTGATTGCCCTCATGTTGGCAAGAGAATAAAAGCAGCCTTCTCGAACTGGTGGCTAAGATGTGGAAATAAAAGAGCTAGTCTGGGCTTTGTTATGAACGCATAGACACAGGTCAGATCCAGAGGTCAGATCCAGAAATAAAAAATAGGTTTCGAAAAATGACTCCAAAGAATAATCAATTTTTTCATTTCTCTTTCATTTTATTTCAAATATCTACGGAGAGTAGCCCTTCAATTAAGCATTTATGTTAAAGGGGCTCTCCATTTAAAAACAAAATCTGATACAAATCTTAAAGCAAAAACTAATATCTAATTACAATTTGTCAATGATTTTTAATAGATTATCCTAGTATATTCACTCTTGATACTTTTGCTTGAAACAGCTTTAATTTGCTCTTTACAATCCAAACTATTGTCTGTTTGAACTCCGCAATATTTAATTTTCTGGACTGACTGAATGTTATTTTTGCATATTTTTATACCTAGCGCTTCATTAGTGTCTTTAAACTCTCTGTGTGTTGATTTGGAGCAAACATGCATTAATGTGTTTTTGAAATTAAGATATGATTCTGGCTTTCGAACGAATGCTTGTGTCATCAGTATACACAGATGAAATGGATTTCGCAACACATGAGAGATCATTTATGTAAACCAAAAATTGAGAGGGCCAACGCACCACCCTTGTGGTACTCCAATTTTAGTTTTCCTTATTTCGGAATCAATAAGAATTGACTCTACAATATTTGTTGCTGCTAAGTAGATAGTACTGAAACCATGATAGCTAGTTTTGCTTAATCCCGTAATAATCTACTCTTTAGCAAAAGAGATCGTGGTCCACAGTATCAAAAGCCTTTTTGAGATCACCAAAAACCATGCCCATTAGGTGTCCAGTATCTATTCCATTATACCAATCAGCAGAATTTTTGAGTAAGCAGGTGACCGTAGAGTGAAGTGCTCTAAAGCCCGATTGACTAGGCGAGAGAAAATTATTCTCATTGAAATATTGGTAAAACTGGTAGAAAAGTGTTACAAACGATAATCGTCAGGATCCATCTGCTGTTCTTGCACTGTAAAGCGAGAAAGTAACGAAAGAGTTGCAAGGTATCGATTATGTAGCTCATACTATCATACCAGAGCTAGACAAGTATTCTGAAAAAGTAGGATGAGAATGTTTCCATCATCAATCAGTGTCACCATCGCATGTTATTGATTGCTTGCCTTTTGTCATACGATTCCAAGTCACACTTATCAATGTTGTACAAACCTCGTTTGCATAGTGCTGTTGATAAGATGTCTGTAATTCGGAAAAGCACCTAGGCAAAGGAAGTTTACACTGCTGGTATTTTATTTCTTGCGTATGATAATGGCCAACCCAAGGAAATAGAGTTCGTTAAAAATCTCTCCAAAATTACAAGGAAGGAAAGCGGATCTTGTTAACATCACAATGAACCTTGGAGTTGATTTAACCTGCAGGTTGACACCCGGTTGTCATGTTTTAAATGGGTAATACCCATATTCTAAATTTTAGAATATGGGATGTGCCCATACCAGATGTTCATTTACACCATCTGTTGATTTAGAATATGGACAATAACCCATTTTCTAAATTACTAACTTGTTCCGCCGCGAAATCAACACCGCGCACGCATGAAAACAGTGTAAAACATCGTTGTTATTAAATATAAACACTTTGCACAGTAAATAGACTTGTTTAAACTACAGAATCTATGAGTTTCTAGCTTTAAAGTATATACCAAATTACAAAAATAGCAGGATCAGCTTGGTGCTGAAAACACTCGTAGAGTGGTCAGCTGCGGAAACGTACTTACCAAAAAGATAAAGAGGCACAGCAACAGTTAATGATTACAATGCCTAAATGGTTTTATGCCTCTCGGACATTCCATTTGTTTACAAAAATTTGCTCTGAGATGCTTAGTTTCGCCAGCCTTCCTTTGAAAATTGAAATTGAAATGAGCACTGGTGTTGTTTCATTAGCTTTTTAAAAACATTTGCGATGCATATTCAAAGGGAATGGGGACATGGGATAGAAATACCCTGTCGATAACTTAAATACTGCTTTCTTATACAATGCAAAAACACACCAGTGGTCTCAAAATGTTATGAGAAACAAAGACTTTGATGAAACAAGAAAATTAAAAAAATTGCAAATTTGCAAAGATTTCAAAGGAATAAAAGCCTATTTTAGGTCGAAATAAGCAAAAAATTTGTTAAAATTTTAACAAAAAAAGATTGTATTTTCAATCGAAAAAAAATAATTTCAAGCTTCGCGTCTTTATGGGAATGAAGCTAAAGTTTCAAATTAAATCTTCGAAAAATATTTCGCCAAAACCTGAATCACAATCTCAAAACAAATTTGTACAGCCTGCATGGTGAACGACATCTGGTCAAGGACAAAACAACAACATCGTCGCATATGTATATTTAAGACATGCGGGCATATTCAAACTCTACTAACTGCAAAGTTTAGCGGAAAAATAATCGTCTTGAGAAAATTTGATCTCAGATTCGCCTGACAAATTTAAATATGAACTTTCTGTGGCGAGGAGCTAATGAAGTAAGCTATGCCGCCAATTCACTTTACAATCTGTTCAAGATTGGCAATACAGCAGAAACCCGTACAAAATAGCCCACAATAGGAGTCCCTTGAAGATGAGATTTCCTTTACGTGAGTTTCTACAGTATGATTTCATTGTTAATGAATAGTAAAGACTTTAGCATGTGTGCCATCGTTGGTGCCACTTGAAAAATAACGTCGCGTATGTATGTGACATTGAGTAACATTATTTAGAAAAGTGTCCGAATATTTGATATGCCTGACATAAAAACTGAATCAACTTTTACATGTTTTACACATTTCAGTATACCCAATCAAATGAGTGTTTTGAGCAGCACTACAGTCTAATTAGGCACCAAGGCAAGCTATGTCAGCCAGCGCAGGGGAATTTTCTAATTTCTCAATTTTTCACATTATAAACGCGCGATGAAAAACACCTCATCCAGCCAAGATAAAGCCAGCCCGGGCTCAGAGCTCGTATGGACAGGCCCTTGGTAAATTATTTGGTTTTGTCCCTGAAAACAACGATCCTAACATTCAAGGAAAGCGTGTCGGATTCCGATGCGTTTTTGCATTCTATTCACGCAAGTGCCAAAGTTTTAATGCCACATTTAGAGCGGAGACTATTTTCCACAAGCACTATTGCATAACGGAGTGATTAGCGGTAACTGTTGTCTGCGCGTATACGCTACGTAACGGATTACGTAAAGAAATTTAGTATGAAAGTATTCTGACATAAAATGAACCCGGTACAGTGTCAACGACTTTTCATTCACTATGAATACTGAATACTGATCTACAATTCATTGAGAAGGAGAAGAGTCTGAAAATATTTTAGTGCTTCACAGTTCTTACCTTAAACAATTCTTAATAGTTATTTATTCAACACACAAACGATTCAAATATGATACAAACTGCACGTAAAATTAATTAATTGTCAGTTGTAAATTTTTCAAAATTTTCTAAAGCTTCCTCAGAGCAAAGGCCTTCGAGTTTGAGCGATACAAACATTAAATTGATAAATTCTGCGAGCAGTATTGGGTGATCCAAAAAAATAAATTGTGACTGCAAAATGCTCCCTTCGCAATTTTAATCTGCATGCTACTTTTACTTAATAAACCGTATTCCGTCATAAAACGTCTATTTGACAGAATAAAGGTACAGCAATAGGAGAAAACTGAACTTTTTCTAACAATGTTTGCAGAAATATAAATGCTGAAAAGTGGCAACGATTTTTCAAAACGTCTAAACATTTTCTCGGGTCGCAATTCAAATTTCAACGCTTCACAAACTGTGCACTTTTTCCAGTCACCCAGTACTTTTGAATAAAAATTAACACCAAATAGATAGAAAACGAAAATATCCATACAGCAATCATTACAAATCAGTCAATGTCCGTTAATTCGAACACTGACAGGCATCGAAAATTTATTCGAATTAGAAAATGTTCGAATTATCGAACGGCTTTTGTATGGTATGACGTGTAAAGAGATTCGAGAATTTGTTCGAACATGCAAATGCTCGAATTAACGGGCGTTGACTGAATTGCAATGAAGAAAAAAAGAAATTTGACCACCAACATCAACAAATTTGTTGTCCCCGAGCAAAAGATACAAGGCAAAATCGTTAAAATCAATTTTAGACAAAATATGTTTCAAATGTCTAAAAAACGATATGATCTTGAAGACGATCAAGTCTCTTAATTTTTTCTTTAACCTCTCTAAAACAGTATATGAACATGTAGACGGCTTTAAATGAGCAGACAATTTTATCTTCAAGATGGCAATTTTCCAATCTTCTTCCGTTATATTATGCATCTTTGTGAGGTGTGTTGCAAGCAAATAAACATCTGCAAAAAATGGATCATTTCTCTGCAAGGAAACTGCTGCATTAAAAGAGGAAATGTATGTCTTCTGGCATCATATTTTGTGTTATATCTTTAAGAGCAGACATTGACACGCTCAGTAAAGATGAGAGTCATCTTTTAGTGATCGAACTGCGGTATCATGTCTTTTGTCTTCACATTTTGCGTGGCATTTTAAGTGTTGTCGTTTCAATCTTTATTTTCAGTTCTGGCTCTCTATTTATCCTTCAGTGTTACTTGCCAATGCACATGTACAGGTTTAGTTTCATCAAAGTCGTAGTCAAAAGTGTTGGTGCAAACATCACGCTTCCATACCTTACATATAACGACATCAATAATCATACATATATATTTCCATGCATTCAGTTTTTCTCACAGAGGCTAGTGTAATCATAGACGGTCATGCACCAATTTGTTAGTTGTCTGATTTACAAAGCTGTCTTCTCTTTCGTTGTTTTCCCCCAGCTCGGTAGCTTGCTTCTTGCCCGCCATTTTATAACTGATTATTAACTGTGTTAGTGTATCAGTTCAAATTTCCTCCTCCGTCGGACATAGTTGATACACTGTTACAAAATGGCGCGCAAGAAGAAAGATGAAATGGGAGAAAAACGACGAGAGAAAGGACAACATGGTAAGTCAGATAACTAACAAAAAAGTGCATCACTGCTCGTGGTATAATTTAACAATGACGTTTACTTCGTGGCAATTTCCAACGTAAAATAAATTAGAATATTTATAATAATTTATCACCCTAAACTTTGAGAGAATACGATTGTAATTGTAATTAATCAATTTCCAGGAGTTAAATCTCTGTAATCTAAAGTTCGTCTACTAAAATACCATGGAAAGGCCAATGTGCTACGAGCCACAGTTAATATGGTTAATGTGGTCTGCAAAGGTTCATATAGTCATTTAGAAAAAGGTACAAAACGTTTTGCGTCCAGAGAAAAATTTTTCTGCACAAAGCACAAGAAGTTTCGAGAACTACATTATAGAAAGTCGTAATAAAAGAACATCAAATTACGTTCCATGTAAAGTGAAGTAAAGAGTTAAACAGATCAGTGTAGAAAAACAAAAGATATTGGTAAACCAGTTCCTAAAAAGCATTCTTCCGAGTTTACAGGCCAGGTAAATCAAAACCAGCTGTCAAACAAAAAATCCAAAGTCATTTACACGTTGTATATCTTTTGTGAATCACCACGGTAAAAGTTTAAAATTATTTTCAAATAAATACATGTTCAAAGTAATGATAAAAAAGTCAAACTCTGTAGCCTTCTTTATTCAAGCTTTGCATCGCTAAGAGCTGCAGTGCTTGCCAGAAGTCTAGGAACATTCAAAGAAATGTTTATACTTTTACTGAAATGTCCACCCTTCTCCTCCAAAACAATGCTGTTCTGTTGCTAGTTCTACAGCATTATAGTGGCAAACGCGATCATAACGATTGCAAGCACTACAGAAATCAGCCAATTGAAACAATATATTGTTCATGAGGGGGAGGGGGGTTCGTGTGTGATTGCTACAGGGCGGGGAAGAATAATTTCATAAAATTTTGTAAAAGTGACTAAGTGCACCAAAAGCTTTTGGCAAGCATTGTACTAACTTGTCTCTTTGCGCACGAATATTAAGTGGTCCTTGCAACAGATTAGCAAGCAAATACAGTTGTCAGTTATGATATCTAACATTAATCAAAAATAAATTTGTTTCAAAAACAGTTCGAATTGAGAAGCAGTCAGTTCCAACTGTAGTTGCTCAAATTCGGGCATACATAAGAAATTCAGTTCAGGTACTTGAAAAGACTGTCATTTTCTTCTTTCGTAAGATCCGTCAAAAGAACGGCAAGCCAGCCGATTCACGATAATTGCTGGCGGACAACACTTACGAATGATATGCCATATTGATACTTATCATTATCATTGAGCCATTATTTCATCTAGCTGTCGACATGACCGCGTGTCCATGCTTTCAGCTTTATTAAGCATTTCTTGGCTGCCCCATATTCTTGCTTGGTACAACATTTCTTGCTCTGAAAAAAGAAATTAGTGAGTAAAACAATTTTGGTACCAAACAATTAGAATCCTAGAACCTCCTGGTAACAAGACATTACCATTCCTAAAAACGACCGGCTGCAACAACTTTTGTCGCAACAATCAAATTGTAAGATATCAAAATAGAATGAAGCGTTAGACATTGGCGAACAACATTTCCTGACATGGTATTTTCTGAAACAAGGCCGTAAATTTTTGGACGTGTATACAGGATGTCCCCAAAAAACTTACATTGGTCTTGCAACTTTATTGCAAGACTTGAGTACAAAGCTCTATATGATTACCTGAAATATAAAACATGATAACTAACGAACAATTTGAGACCTCATTTAGAGAAAATGCAAGTGCATTAGCGGAAACATAAAAAAATTATATCTTCCATACAATCAGAACCGAACCTTTAATTCCTGTGTAATCGAGCAAACAAAGGCCTACTATTATTTGTCTAGTCACTGCCTCGTCCAAAATCATTGAAAGTGTCATAGATTTGGAGTTGTTCTTATAAAAACTGTCAGTCAAAGTATAGAAGTTCCTTTAAACCTGTGGGAAACTGTGGGAAATTCACAGAACTCTTAAATTTTTGCAATTCAAAAAAACCGAAATATTTCAGTATTTCCACTGCTACATTTGCGTTTACGATCAATGAGGTCTGACACTGTTTGTATTCGTTAGTTATCAGGCTATCTATTGCTAAAAACACATTGCTTTTTGTATTCTAACCTGTGCAATAAAGTTGCAAAACAACTATAAGGTTTTTGGGGATACCCGTTAGTTAGTTGCGTATTGACGTGCAGCATTTCTTTTCAATGGCCAAAGCGACTGAGCAAGTCTATCTGGTACCTAACTCCACATTCCTTTTTATATTCCAATACAATTTACAACACACGATGCTAACAACGTTACATAAAAAATTTCTTTACAATAATACAAGGACAATACCTCGTGTCTACCCCGTGGTTATTACACAGAAAAATGAAACTACATAAAAATACACGAAACTACTAAAATACAAAAAATATACGAGAATGGACTTGATGGTTGGATGGCACAGAGCAAGTTTTTTAGAATTATCTTAACAAAACCGGCTAGTTTTGTGGATGCACAACACAACGTTAATTATAGATTTCTCTGTTTCCACATTTTATCCACATTTTTGGCGGGATCAAGTCAAATTTGTCATCAATAGAATGGATTTAGGAACCAATTAGCTTAATTAGCACTTAAAATAATATTATATATTATTATCCACGCGTGGATTGAGTTCTAAATTTGGGGTTCTGATGATGTTCTAAAATGTTACCGATAAATATGGAATAGCCATTTAAGTTTAATTTTATCCATCATGGATTATAATTTTTTCTTTTCTTTAATTACATGGAATAATCAACGAAATAAAATAAAGAATTCTTCGATATTTTCGTTTCCATGAGTGTTATAGAACTTAAAGTTTGATACCTTGCTTGGCAAAATTGATGTCACATTTTGAATCAACCATTGGAAAGGAAAGTATATTTACTCTTTAATCAAAATATTCAACATGACTGCTTTGAATTCATGTACAGTCAAACCCTGTTATAGAACCATCCGTTTTACCACCAACCTCATTTTCCGCCATAACATTTGTTGGTACAAATCTTGTCATTTGACGGAAAGTTAACCTCATTATAGCACCAAAATGTGACTGGAAAAAACAATAGCGATATATCCGGGTTTGACTGAAATGCGTTTTCATAAGATATCCTCCTTCACAAAGCCAGAAATGAGCAGTTTCACTTGTTTCCTGGTGCAATTGACTGCAACTAGCAATTAAATTTTAATATATATATATATACTTTTATGTTGCCATTCATCATTCCATACTGTCCAAATGTTAAATGTAAGGCTCCTTATCCATAAACAACTAACTTTCAGCAGTATATTAAAAGACGAATCCCTAGTTTTGAAGATACCGTGAATTTTGGTAATAAATGGGCATAATTCGGCGATTATTCAGTTGATTTTGCAAACTAAGGTACTAGGCTTAAGTTGAAGTCTCTTATATTAAATGCAGTTATAAACATCAATATTAAAGCTCCTCCACAATAGCTTTGCAAATGTGTATCCCCTTTTGGGACAACCGGTATAATATATATATAACCGGTATTTGGGCCAGCCGGTATAATTTTGATGGGACCTGATGAATACATGCTTGCTCTGTAACAACTTGATGTCTCATAAAAAGCCATTGTAAAAATAATCTCTAACTCACTGTATTGTCTTTCTTTGTAACAATTGATTTGAACTCTTTCAATATAATCTCTCTCAATTTTTCGTTCCATATGTCTCAAATCTTCGCCTCTATATGATTTTGCAAATGTTTTCTAAAAGACAACAATCATAATGAAAAGCATGAAGAATACATTTACGGACAGCTTCAAACTGCAAGGAGTCACAATTCATCATTAAAGCATTTAAGAAATAAAAATTTAAGAATCACAAATTTTCAAGAATGCCAACGTAAAAAACCTTTAAAAATCAACAAAAAGTTTCTTTCTAACTTTCTAAAACGCAACTTTCTAACACGAGACAGGAATTCGCAAATAGGTTTCCCAGGAGGGATACCTCACTGTTGCCAAAATGAATCATATGGACATGGGTCAATTTTTGACATAAAAATGAATTATATATATAGACATGAGTCATTTTGGAAGCCTAGCAGCACATATGAAAAGATCAAGATGTATTTTGTAACATTTCGCGCGCAGTTGGGTTAGCAAGCTTGTGTATGCTCTGTATGATTTCTTCTGTCCCTGTGTTCGCAGTATTTTTAATAGAAAGAGGAAAAGTACGACTAGATGTAAGAAAACTGGTTAGTTGTTACAAGAAAGCTTTGACTGAGAAGGATTTGAACGAAGAAAGGCCCCATCATGAACGAAGAAAGGCAACACCGATTCGATAAGAGAAGGAAAATGCGATACAGAAAATTAACTTGTTATGCCTTCAGAAAAGACTCGACTGTTTGGCAAATGATACTAGACAATAGCAAACTCGGATTCATCTGCATTAATTTGCTACAACAGATGGCTTACGAACAAATCTAATAAAGCCGTAGAGACATTATAGGAGAAAAGTTCCATCACAATTTTTGTGCTTCAAATATGGAAACAAGTTGATTTGCTTATGCCTTACATTTTAAAGGCTGGATTAGAGCACTTGAACTCAGATGTGTTTGTGAAATGCGCAAATCCTTTTGAATCTCGCCATCTTCGGGGTTGATTTCAAAACTTCAAAAGCAACCCACAAAATCAAAATAAACAATAAACTAAATCATAATTTGCATTATCTTCTATATCTGGTTGATCAAATTACATGGCTTTGGACCGCTAGTTTATAGGTATTGTCCTTAACTCATCTGTGTATTGACTTTTTTTCATGTACCTTCCTTTAATAGTAATATAAGTTTAGTTTTATTGTAAAGTAATGTTGTGATGTTTGAAAATTTGTGATATTAGAAGTGGAGGCAACTCGATAACGTTATGTTATTCAAATCCACCCCGACAGTAGATGAATTGAGTTTGTCTTTTGTTAATTGTACCGGATGAGTCAAAAAACGTTACGGCATTTGATTCGCTGTCATTTAAAATATACTTACCCAATTTGTGTAATTAACATTTTGTTCTGTTGCTGTTTACATAATTATTTTTATAAGGTATTGGAAAACAATTTGATAGCCTGCCAATAATGGATTTATAAAAAACAGAATACTTAAACTTATAGAAAAGGGTCCAAAAGAGGAGCCCAGAAAATGTTTTTTTTCCTGAGGCTCAGACCAAAAAAAGTCGGTTTATATTTTACTGGTCACTAAAAGGAGGCCCAGGAAATCATTCCTAGATTTCAAAAACAAAATTATTTATCTTTTTCCTAGCAAAATCAGCATTTGCAAGGGAATCTCAAGATTATTGTTCAGTGCAGTGGACTGAGAGGATTCCACAGTTCGGGTTTTTCGTGGTGCTTTAATTTCGGAAATTTCTAGGAAAGGTATCACCTTTTTCAATTAATGCGTACGTTCAAAGCTTTGTTGTGATAAAATGTTGACTGTTCCTTGTGTAAGGAATGGCCTAATTTCTTCAATATTTCTACGTTATTTGGAAGAAGATTTTTTATATAAATTTCAATTCAGGCGCTTCTGTTGAGAATGGCCGCACCCAATATGTTAAAAGCAAAGTTCGCTTTTGGGAGAATAGAAACTTTATTAAACTTGGTGTTTCGATAGTTTTTTCAGTACAATGCAACAAAAGGCACAATTAAAAAAAAAATATTTTTCATAACACTTTTATTGATGGATCAATTCTTAAACACATTTTTCATATTGAAAACCAAATCTTGCATCTATATATAATCAATTTTATCTTATCAAAAGTCTAAATGACTGCAGTGTTATGCTTAGCAGTCACAAAATTGAAATCAGAAAAAAACTAAGAAAATAAATATATGTCTATACATACTTCACAAAAAAAAAAATTCCATACCTGCACAAAATATTGCACCCTATATTTGTCTGTAACTCTTGGATAGACATAATTTCTGAAAAATAACATATATACATTAAAAGTATACAGCTTTCTCGTTATCTCGAATATTCGCTAATTCAAATAAATTTTAATTTCCCTTCGCTAGGCTTTCTCATAAGGTACTGCCCGTTAATTTGAACATTTTACATCTTGAACAGATTCCAATTTCCAAAAAGAGTTCAAGATAGCGAATGTCAACTGTATACAGAATAAATTTTATGTATGTCTTGACAGTTGATAACTGTCCAGCACATCACAGCATAGAAGATTTGAAGGCCATCATGCTTTTGCCCTCAAACAGAACTTGATAAACCCAAACTATAGATCAAGGCGAAATCAGATCTTTGAAAGCCCGGCATGGTTTGGGCGCTGTGATGAGTGTGTAGGTTCTTATTTTTATAGGTTCTTGTTTGTGGGGTTTTGCTTTAATAGCAAATAAAATATACGAAAATAAATATGTATGTTAACAATGAATATAAGAAGCATATAGCTGTGATAAATGAAAGGTTAAGGGCTGTACCGATGGAGTACAAGAAAGATTTAAAGCTATATGAATCGGCCGATGGAAGCCTTTATGTTCCATACCTTTATATTTGTATAAACATCAACAAAAGTTTATATTCGTATAAACATCTCACTGATAACAAAACTGCAGCAAATCACAACAAAACCAATGTATTGCATCGTACAAAATAACGAAGACAGTTGTGAAAAGACAATCATGAAGGTATGTGAGATCGTATTCGTTGACACTTCTGAATTTAAATATTGTGAGCATTGTATTTTATGTAATAGATGCGGCGTGAAGGTGAAAACCCAGAGATTAGGCTACTTGTGGATACATCAACAACAGACCTTTTTGGAATAATGGAATGAAACCGAGACTATTCCTGCATTTCCACTGAGAGTGGTTATTCTTGCCTCTTTCTCTCCCAAAGGACTTCAAATACATCGAAGTTGAAACGTTTTTTGTACCGATGGGAATTTCATCAGTGTTGAAAACGAGGCTAGTCCAGTAACACAACACAATGATTTCTATTTCCAAGAAGGACTATTGATGCACACAAAAATAACACATCATATGAAACAAGCCCTTTACTTACCCATTTTGGTTAAAACTATAAGGTGGATCCTGCACTAGTAAACTGCTTAACAATGAGAATGCAATTAGAATGAAAATTGGAAGAAGTTGCATAATTGGGTAATAAGCTGGAACATTCTGAAATTAAAAGAAAAATGTTTATATAGTTGATCCAAGTCAAACCGCACCAAGTATCGACAACGCATCCACGTGCCGTGTTAGCAAAATCAAGAAAATATATTTATCGAAACATTGCCATATATTTATCGAAACATTGCCGGTTTGTGTTTCAACGTCTATATCTGTATGTTTTTTTTTCTAATTAAAAACGTTTATTAAAGGGAAGCATTTATTTCAGACAAGGCACTTTTATCGAGAAAATACGGTTTGAAATAATCATTTGCATAACTGAAAAATATGTATGCAAAATTAGTAAGCTTTCGTTTATAGAAATAAAATATCTTGCAATAGTTTTTGCACTCTATGCAACCAAAGCACAGCAGGATTTATCTAACATGAGTCACTAAAACAACACAACAAAACAACTTGACTACTAATCTAATGCAAGTCACGAGATATATATAGTATGAAAGATTACGTGAGTAAAATCAAATTTAAATAAATGAAATTGCAATTGGAGCAATATCTTCTGCTTTCGTAGTAGGGAAATGTGGCCGTGACAGGGACTAGTTAAGCCCAGTACTATTTTCAATTATATCATTTTCAATTACCCAGTACTATTTTCAATTATTATGTAAGCCCAGTATTAAACATCTAAGCAACCATTTAAGCAACTGGGGTTCAGAATTTTGACTGAAAATTAAGAAAAATAAGTACCACTGAAAATCTTAAGTTGGTTATAAAATAATAATCGTGTGTTTTTTTCCAAACACACAATGTAGTTCAGTTAAATCTGTTTTAAAGCACGAAAACAATATCTAATTATAAATATTAACGATAATAATGAGCGACGTTTCGATGTCATCTTAACATCATTTTCAAGCTAAATGAAATAA
>JAYJMH010030600.1:0-17132 GCA_036873815.1 Phacellophora camtschatica
TGTCTTTCAAAACAGAGATATCTATTTCAATAGGAGGGATTAGTGGCACTATTGACAAGATTGGATTGTCTCGAAATAAACAACGGAACATGGATCAAGATAAAATAACTTTTTGAAAATATTTGTTTTTTTGAAAAATTAGACTAATAATACTAATAATGCCACAAGCCGCCTCTGGATTTGACACAAGATGCTTTAATTCTAAGCAGGATACCTTGTTTGTCAACATCTAGCCAATAATCATGAGTTATGTTCTCAATGAAACCAAAAACAAAGAGTTTCTGCTGCTGCAATCTGCTGAAAATACAATATTATGACTTTGAGAAAGCCATTAACATTGGATTTCCTTTGGTTAATCTCATAGATTACTTAATAGATTTTACATAGATTACTCCCACATCAACTACAATAAGCAGGACAAATTGCCAAAACTAAAGCTCCTCCAAAGCGGCTTTGCAAACGTAGAGACATTATTTCAAGACACCCAGTATAATTTATTTGCATATTATTCTGCAAATAACTGCAGAAAAGCGGCTTACTATGATATAGTATACTTTTGCAATAGGGAAAATTATTTCGCCCCTTGCAAGTTCATTCACTCAAATCAAAATAAACAAAGATATTGAAAGGTGTGAAATATTTCGTTTACAAGTAAAAGGTGTTCATCAAGAACATGGGAAAAGTTATGGCTTCAAAATATTGAGAGAAAAACTGTTGATCAATTTTGACTGTCTTGACTCATAACTCAGTGAGCATATAAAAAGATCTTGGAGGGAATTGTGCAGAATCTGCAGATTGCCAAGGTGTAAAAACGTAACTACTTTATTTCAGAACCTCCTAGAAATGTTTTAAACTCTGAAAACATTTACATATATGGCATTTGTAATTATAAAAGCATAGAGCTTTCTAAATGTTAAAAGATTCATGTCTAACACATTTAACAATATTATTTGCAATTGGATAGAATAGATATCACACATGTTGTGAGCGTACTTAATAAAATAAAAACATAAATAGAAATGAAAAATACTTTGCAATTTTGTTTATTGTGATTAAAAAGAGAGAAATCTATTCGTTAGAGTGATAAATCACGCTGTTTATGTTCAGTCCTAAATACAATAAGGCACCACATTAAGAAATCACAGATGAGAAACTTCTAAGCTTGTTTTCTCAGAAGAACAATGGAAAAAAATATAAATTTTTGTAAACAATAGGGTTCAATATGGAAAATAAATTTCTTATATGCAGATTCTTATTGTATCTTACTTTACAAAATCTGAAATTGCTATTCAAACAAGTAAAAGTATACCTCATGAACTTCTTGGCTTGTCATGGGAGATGCTGCAGCTGAATCTGTCGCCTCTTTGAGCTCCCTTCCAAGATTGAAAGAAGATGATGAACCTTTTATTGATTTGATATCTTTGGCTTTCGATTTTTCTCTCGAGTTCCTCTCCAAAAACTTTGTGGTCTAAAAATTAAATTATAGAACTGAACTTGATGGTCTAAAAAAATGAAGGTGTCAAAGCCCAGAGCAGTTGCACAGAAACCTATGATCAAATGTGTTGCTTTCTAAAAGTCAGCCTTTTGCACATATAATATATAATCATGCTCCTCTTCACTTCAGCATTTCCTTCACTGTCGAGACAATTGTTTCTTTAATACAAAATTAACTACAATACCCTTTAGAATAAATGACCTGGTGACCTCTACTTAAAAGGTAACAAAAACCCAGTAAGCAGTTGCAAAAATTGAAGGTTAATAGTAATCTTAATAATTATCATATTTAACTTTGGAAAAAATCTAATTCAATTTTATTCGTAAATAACATAATATAGGTATGTAAAAACTAATTAGAAGTAAAACATAAGTTTAGCAAAGCATACTGTTTGTAAATAGATAAAATAATGACAATTCTAGAGGAAGCGCTTACAAATTATATAATACTAATATAATACTATACCTGTTTGTCTTGGATAATGCATGACAACAAATAAACAAGAGAATCAAGTTCTCTAAAGTTTCTTGATTTCAGCTCGTCATACTTTTTCAGAAACTCTTGTGGAGTCTTGGTAGCCTCTGCTATTTTTCTCTTTGCAGTATGTGATGAAACCTATTCACAAAATATACACTAAATTCATACAAAGAATATCTCGGATATGTATGGAAGCGAGTGAACAAAAGCTCTTGAAACCTATTCAAAAATATATACTAAGAAGTTCATAAAAGAATACAACTCAATCTTAAGCAATGAGCAATCTTCCTTCAAAATTCCACATGTGTACAGTATCCATTCTGTAATGTATTGAGCATTTAAAAAATTTACAAATTATGAATAAAAATTTTAAACTTCAATGTTATAGAGCACACTCTCTAACACTTTAACAAGCATTAATCCATCATTCCTGATTGAATGATAGGAGTTCAAACAGCAGTATATTTACAATTCAGTGAAAAGGAAGCAAATTTTTGGTAAAATGTAAGATTTGAAAAATGGTCAAACACATAATGAAGCACATTTTCGTAGGAAAAATTAATCACCTGAGTTGTAACATATGGTGTCAAATCTTTGGTCAGTATATCAGCATACACTTCTGGACCATCTCCATCATTTACTCTGAAAATAATATGCAGTTATTAAATGATAACAAGGTCAATGCTGAAAAATATTTAGAGCTTAGCTTCTTGCGTGGACTGACTGCAGTGCCTGTCTAATATTCTTCATAATCATACTTCATTTGGATTGCATAATCATTTAATAAAGGCTATAATCACATTCAAAAATAATATTCATGGACAAAGAAGCCATTCCCTTTATTTCTTTATTCCATTTATTTTTAGGGCAACTCCTGTCCAATACAGCTTTGAAAAATATGGCTTTTATGGACCAATTAAGAACAAATCAAATTGCTCCATGACTGTTCCAAATTTTGATGAGCCAAGTTTTTGGATGCCATATAATAAAAATACCATACAAAATGTTTGTGTGTTTAAACAGTTTATGCAGAAAAACCAACTTATCATTTTATGTGAACCGTGCTGTATTTCATTGGACAAGAAAACATTAATCTAAATTTTTAATTTTTTAATTTTCATAAAAATTTGTTGGTCCAAATACATCAATATTATTCTGAATTTTTAAACATTTTCTCAACAATAAGCACACATTTGTTAAAATTATCAAGAGCCACAACAATAATACCAAAGAAACGTTTTTCACACAATTTACTTTTAAATCTCAACTTTTCTCAAATGAAAACTTGAGTCCGCAAAGCTAATAGGTGGACCGTCTACTCTGTTATTGTTAAATTCCTCAAATCCATCCGTCTTGAATCAGTGTCTCTTGTTGTTTCATAAAATTGCTCATAACAAATGCATGAAGTGACCAATTTAAACTATGAAACTTTTCTTGTCTTAAATTAGCCTCAATACCTGTATAGGAAGCATTAAAATACTATAAAATCAAATGGTTTTCTTCAAATCTGCAGACCAGCAAATGTTAATGGTTTTTACTCAACAGTTCAGTTCATATAATTTATAATCTATAATTTCCACCACATGCAATTGATTTAAAGAGAGAAAAAGGTACACAAACCTCAATAGTTTTAACAGCTCTGAAGCATGGTGATGTATTGTAAACTCGCTCATCTGGAAAAACAATTTTTAGAAGAGACAGCAATTAAAATGGAAAGGACAATATCGTTTTCCTGTTCAAGCTAAAAATAATTAATTTAAGGAAAAATTAACATCACTGAATTAAAGTTAAAATATTGCCAACTTGCATCTCACAGGGGAAGGTCATATAGAGAAGATTTATATCATTTTTCGAAATCTGTGTAGAATCAGAAATTGTCAAAATAATGTGATAGGCTGTAGTTTATCTGACAAGTTGATGATTATCAATCCTAAATTCAAAATACTACTATCAGATTAAAAATAGACTAACTGCAACAAAAAGATTTAGAAACTTGAAGTTAAGTTTCTTGAAAAATCAATTATATAGAAAAGACAAAAAGTGTCTATGTTAATTAAACTCTTCTTTTTGTGCATATACGAAACATAAGACAAATTTTTAATTACAACACATTAAAAATTTGGAAACTGGATCTGATAAATTAATATAGAATTTTTTCATTTTGATAAGTCAGAAGAGGCTATAAAGAGGGGCTGTACGCTTTCCACAGTGATGGGAGAAAAGGCTGAGTTTGTTGAAAGTCATTTTATTGTGGCAACACAGAGTTTTTTATAATGAACAAGGTTAATATATAATTTGTTCAAGACAATACCTCTTTTTGTTTGCTTCATAATTTGATTCCCTTGTACTGTTTTTTTTAATTGCTATTCCTTAATTCTTTGGGATCCCATAAATGGACTAGACTGGAAAGCGTGGCAGTGCTGCCCCAAATATTTGTATGGGAAATCCCTTATGGCACACTTGAATTTAAAAAAGATAATTGTAAACAAACAAAAGAGAACAATAGGGATGAATTATTTTGCACACTTGCAATAGCAATTGAAGCTATAGGTCCAACCAAGATCCTTGCCAAACCAAAGAGCTACACTAAGCTACTTTCCAGAGCAGGACCGAAGACTGGAAAAATTGTAAAGTGTGCCAGCAAGTAAATAATAGATTGTGACGTTATCGCCCCGTTTATCTCATTTTGTCCAGGCAACTGCCCACCACTCATGACAAACTTTTCAATCTGGTAGCAGACTACTTGATTGAAAAGTTCTTATTTATTCTATTCTGCAATTGAATCTATTATATCCATCCATGTTGTTAATAATATTATTCATGTTTCAATTTATTTATGCCTTAATTTAATAGCCTTGTTTTGTAACTTGTTGTAAGCCTTTTTTTGCCTAGGCCTATTTTATTTCAGTTTTCAATTATTATTTATTTCTGTTTTTGTTGTATTATAGGCTAGTCTAGCACGCAGATGTAGAATATTTAAATTTTTTCGAATTTAATTTTTATATTTAGTTTAGTTAGGCCAAATTTACTTTTATATATTATTTATTTACTATCATTAAATTTTTCAAATCAAATAATCAAAAAAGTGCTCTAAAATTGCTCAAGGTATTGAAAATGATTTATTAATTTTTGACTTACCTGGAGATTGTTTCTTTTCTTGCAGCCTGGTGGTGTCAAGAAAACATTAACAAAACATAAATAAAATTGAGTTGGCGCTTGGAGCTGAAAAAAGTCTCGTATTGAAGAAGAGACAGCTCCTTCGCACTTCGCAGAAAAAGTTGTTAAAATTTCCGTCCACAAAATGCGTTGTTGATAATGCGGCAAGAGAGGCTCTTCGACTTCGATAATGTTTTTGCTGTCAAAATAAATACCAATTTTTGCAATTTAAAATTCAACCAAGCGTTTTGAATTTTGGGTGTATCTGCTGTGCTTTAGACTGGAGAGATCGAGGACGTAATTTTTCAATGCGGTTGGTGGTAATCGCCATTACATTATTTATGCGGCCATCGAAACAGGATAAAAACAAAAATAACGAGAACCAGGAACTCAGTAAATCAAAAACAAACACAACTGATGATGATTAGGTGGAGATGTCTCTGAGATGATGCCCTTATTTGTGAGATGATGTCGATGAAGATATAAAACTGGTTTTAAACATGAATCTTCGGGGTATAATATCCATTGGGATTTTATTTGGTTTTCAACTTTTTCTCGACCAGCACTTTTGCCAGGCAAAGTCAAGATTTTCAACGATCAAGAGCAAAACATTAAAAATTCTTGATAACATCAGAAAGCCAAAGCAAGAAGAATTGAATAATATTGCCAGAACAACATCAGTGTCAGACTTAATAGCATCAACAAGTGATACCTTTTTGAAAACTGGTACAATGGGGTTAAAAAAGAAAAGAATAAAGAACTTAAAACTAAAACATCTCTCATCCAAAAGCAGTTATCTTCTCTTTCAAAACCTGAATTCATCAAAATCAAATACCACACACTCAAATACTACCAAAAAAATTATAGGAAATGAGGTAATATTCTGGTGAACAATAATCAACAAAAAAACAATAAAGGAAATTTTTTGCTGCTTCTTTTTTGTTGTTACTTCCTACGTGCAAAAATCCCAGCCTGCGGTGCATGGCAGTTCTATCTTGACACAACAAGATTTTTTGCATGGAGCGATAACAATTTTGGTGTGCATGCATGTTGCTCTTATTTTCTCGTTATGTTTGTGATTGAAAACAATATAAATCATTAATTGTGTACAAGTGACACAATCTGCAGATTGGCTAAAAAATAAAAATGTCAAACCCAATTAATTATATTGTTGACTTTATATATAATACATAATATACATTAATTTTGATGGGCTATATAACTATTTTATCGCAGTGAACATTAAAGTGAGTTGAACATATCAATCAGAATGCACTTTGTTATCTTGATAAAGTTTTATTTATGGTACAACATATTGCATTCTTATAGTCTCCCCCACAAATATGTTTGACTTCCAATGGCTGGGAATCTATCTTCACAAATATTATATTTTGCAGCATGGCTCTGATTTATCAGAGACTGAACATTTTGAATATGACTGCAAAGATTTACATATGCAGGTCAGTGAAAAATTATTATTCACATCATGGTTTTAATGAAATGTGATCTAGAAAAGTTTTAAAGCTATATTAATCTCCAGATGAGTAAAATTATGTTATGCTGTCATTTTTCATAAATATTTTGACCAGAAATACTGTTGAGTAATTGGATATGACACATCTTGTTTGTGGCATAACATGCATTTTGAAATCAAATTACCAAAACATTGTTGTGTTTAGTAAGCTTTGGTTTCCGGCTAATAAAATTTGTCCAGAATTTCTTTCAGGTTTTTGCATTCATACACATTTTGACAACATCAACTTTTCTTCTTTCAGGGCAGATTTGGAAAGATGATTTCAGAAAGTTTTTGTTACAGTCCTTCTGATGTAAGTTTTGTTAACAGTTTAACTTGACTTTCTCACTTACTTACTTTATCTTCAAAATGAATGGGTGTATAATTTACCTGGAGGCGGTACTTAGTGCCTTTTTCATACAGGGATTTTCCAGGTATCATTTTTACAGATAAATTCTAGAACTGAGTGTAAATAATCTATTGGAAATGATCCAGAACTACCCTGTCTTTGTAGATCTTTTGCTGGAAATTTTCTGGAGCCAGGAAGGAAATTGTTTTTTGGTGGGCACACCCCCTCTTCATTTGGTACCAAAGTATGCCCCCCCCCCTGATAATTGATCAATTTTAAAAATATGGTTCAAGTACTCTGTTGTACAGTATATAGTTGACTTTTCACTTCATCATTTTATTTTCACTTCATCATTTTATTTTCACTTCATCAGTTTTATACAATTTCCCAAGTCTGGCCTACTGTATGTCCTGTTTTTTCTTTTGCTGATATTTCATTTATTTTTCATGGTGCTCACAGGACTCTGGCAAGTCTATTGAAGCTTTGGGCACCTGAACAATTTGTCCAATAAATCATCTTTGAATGGATGTTTAATTTCAATTGCAATGCAATGTTTAAAGAAATCAGCTTCCATAATAGTTAAAAATTACTTTTATATAGAGCCTCAAATGCTACCAAGATCCAATCTTTTGTGAAATGTACCACCTGAGGTCAGTAGAGTTATTACACTATTTCAATCTCTTCAGTAAATTATGTTTCATCTTTATATTTAGCAATGAAAGAAAATTGAGCTGATTAAACATCCCTGTTTAAGTAAGAAATATAAAAATCAGTCCCTTGCGAAACTAAAGTCTGAATGAAAATAATTTATAAAATATCGCCGGAATAGTTGCTAAAAAATAAGAAATAGAAAAATCAATCCTTTGGGAAACTACAAGTTTGAAAGAATGGAAGTGATAAAACTTTGAAGCTTTCGGCATAGTTGATGAAAAATGAGAAATAGAAAAATCAGTCCTTTGGGAAACTACAAGTTTGAAAGAATAGAAGCAATAGAACTTTGAAGCTTTGGGAATAGTTGGTGAAAAATAAGAAATAGAAAAATTGGTCCTTTGGGAAACTACAAGTTTGAAAGAATAGAAGCGATAGAACTTCGAAGCTTAAGGAATAGTTGAGGAAAAATAAGAAATAGAAAAATCAGTCCTTTGGGAAACTACAAGTTTGAAAGAATAGAAGCGATAGAACTTCGAAGCTTAAGGAATAGTTGATGAAAAATAAGAAATAGAAAAATCGTTCCTTTTGGAAACTACAAGTTTGAAAGAATAGAAGCGATAGAACTTCGAAGCAATGGGAATAGTTGATGAAAAATAAGAAGTAGAAAAATTGGTCCTTTGGGAAACTACGAGTTTGAGAGAAAAGACGGGATAAAACATCGCCGCTTTGGGAATAGTTGGTGAAAAAGAATAAATAGAAAAATCAGTCCTTTGGGAAACTACAAGTTTGAAAGAATAGAAGCGATAGAACTTCGAAGCTTTGGGAATAGTTGATGAAAAATAAGAAATAGAAAAATCGGTCCTTTGGGAAACAATAAATTCGAAAGAAATGCAGCGAGAAAACATCGAAATGAACAAAAATAAGAGAAGAACAAAGCAATCATTTTGTAAATCTGAAAGAGTCTTCATGTTTGAAAATTTATTTTACCAAAATCACGGAAATCTAGTGTAGCCTTTCGTTTACACAGGAATCTTTGCAATTTTAATATCAGGTTTTTACTTAAACTTCTAGGCAGTGTATTACCCTGGGGGTCAGGATAAAGGTATAGCGATGTCAAAAAATGAAAGCATATTATTTGAATGCTCAACTAATGTTCTGTTTTGATATCATAGTGGAAAAAGAGAGCTTAAGTGGCCTGCATATGGAGAGTACAGTTACTTGTCACATGAAAATTGGGTCAAAGTACTTCAGGTACATTACATATTTTGTGTCATTAAACAAGGGTGAATTGATTGTACGAATTAAGTCAGTAGCTATATAAAGTAAAACAATATCACACTGATTAGTTAAATTTGTTCAGTCCAAGTTTTTTGCTTTATCAATAGTACCAAAGCAGTAATTGTCTTCCTGTACTGATGGCACTGGTGCATCAACTGCTATTTAAACATTAATATCAGGCCCCCAGCATATGTCTTTTCTGTCTGGCTGCTCAAATGAATGTGCGCGAAAATGCAGGTGCATGAATTTTATTTCAAAATCTTTATTTTCTTTGTCAATTTCACACAGAACTCCCAAACAATGACTATTGTTGTACATTGAGACAAAAAAGCTGCCTGGTCTCAAATTGTGTGACAAGATCCTGCCTAGTGGAGTCATAAAACTGAAAATCAAAGCAAAATCTTTGTCTTTAGAATCTTTCTTGGCACTGATTTCATTTTTCCGTAGAGGAACAAACTGGTTGAAGCTTCTGGTCCCAGGAACTGTCTTTGCCAACTTCAAATGCTCTTTAAGATTTTCCCTTGTTTGGTCTGCTCTTTCTTTGTTAAAATAGAGAAAATCAATTCCTAATATTTCTTGGGTACAAAATTCAAACATCTCCTGTGCTGTTATAATTTGATTTTTCATCTGCCTTTGCAGATTTGCCTTTGCTGTCACTCTCTTGACTGTTCCTCCAACACGATCACACAACTGTAATGGTCTTGAACTGAAACATTGTATTTTTTCACTAACGTTGTAGTCACCTGATAGAAGAGGATTACGAACATGGCCAATTTTGCTTGCAAGTTCCTCTCCTATTGAGCAAAAGAAACTGTTCATATCCTTTGAGATTTCCTTTTTAAGAACAGTTTCCTTATCAGATTCCTTAAGACATTATTTCGCAAAAATATTCCATTGGCAACCAAGTCCAAAATCTTCCTGATGGAGGTAAAGATTTAAGAAATTTTTGCAATTTTTATGTTGCCCTGCACAACCATCAGAAAAGTAATGGATCATGGTGATACCAGCAGAGATGTTTTCTTTATTTGCTGTTGCGGCAATAATTTCGTACACAATGTTGACATCATGCTCCAGGTTGTCCGATATGAAACATAATTTTCTTGATACAAGAGAACAACAGCAATGTTGTTGCTGAGTTTTGACAACAACGGCGATAAATTAAAACTGGATGCAAAGCGCACTGTTTTTGGTTCCAGTGGTAGCTCTGGGTTTCGTCATGCACAAGAAATTTATAGTATGCAGCAAAATCTCCAAGCACAATTACTTCATCCTTTCCCACTTCCTCTTTCAAATATTTCAAATAATTGGTACAGTTATTGCATCTAGCTTCTCACGCAAATCTCTATTAATCCTCTATTAATTCACCAACTGTAGTTTTCACACAAATCCTTTATTGAATTCACCCATGTTGTCAGTTTTATGGTGAACAAACTCCAATTTTGACAGCCTATCTTATTACAAAAGACTTTTCAGTTTTTCTTTCCAACGTCCAGACGGTGTAATCAGATGGCATTTTCCAACATTCATTGCAACACTTGCCACCATCTTTATGGTAAATGTGTATGAAATATAATGCCAAAACTCTCATTTCCTAATTCGTGTTGTCGCAAACCTTTACATTTTTGCATGCCTTTGTTGTGTGAATGGACATAGTGAATGGAAATATGCTCAGAGCAAGACACAGATGTTGATGAAGAATTGATCTCGTACAACGGTGGGCAACCCCCGATAGAGCAGAGCTGGTGTCTGTGGCAGAAACGGGGGCACTATCACTTGCAATATTTAAAAGAGAAATTGGGGATGGATGAAGTAATTGTGCTTTGAAATTTAGCTGAAAATTACAAAACGTTATTAAACCTTTCTAATTGCCAGTTGATTTGTTCGAATATGATTGAATTTTGTCTCCAAGAAATGTTAGAAGTTGATTTTCTCTATTTGGACCAAGCAATAGTAGGGAAAATCTTAAAGAACGTTTGGAGTTGGCAAGAAAGTTTTTGGGTCCAGAAGTTTTCATCAGTTTGTTTCTTTACATCGAAATGAAATTGGTGCCAAGAAAGTTTCTGAATACAAAGATTTTGTTTTGATTTTCAGTTATTTGTGTCTCCACCAGACAGGATCTTGGTAAACGATTTGAGACCAGGCAGCTATGTTATTTTAATGTATGATAATAGTCATTGCTTGGAAGTGGTTTGTGAAATTGACAAAGAAAATACAGATGTTTAAATAAAATTTATGCACTCTAAATTTTCTGCACATTCATTTAAGCAGCCAAACAGAGAAGACATATGTATGCTGGGTGACTGATATTAATGTTTAAATAGCAGGAAGACAATTACTGCTTTGGCACTATCAATAAAGCAAACATTGAGGACAATTTGCATTGAACTAATTAACTTAAACTTAGACCAAACAAATTTAACTAATCAGTGTGATATTGTTTTACTTTATATAGCTATTGACTTTGCCATTCTAAAGCATTTTGAAGTTAACAGAAACATAATTTTGCTTTTAAACTTGCAAGAACACGCACGCCTAAAACATACAGGCCTGACACCAGCCATCAAATAGTGAGAAGTACAAAAAATAGTAAAACATCTAATATCCCTTAATGCCATAAAACAATCTTTGCATATTTTATCTCAAATTTTGAAACGAACATGCCAGTATTGCAGGTTGCTGTTGGGATCCAAAAAGGGTTGTGAGAAAATAGATATAATAAAATGATAGAAACAATGCAATACAAGGAGTAAATTCAGTGATTAAGTGCCAATATTTAACCCTGGTATATTTTATCTCCTCTGTATTGACACTTGAAATTGCTTTCTCCTTTGCATCCACTTTGCCTCGTAAGTTAACTTTTACTTTACTTGATAACTTTTTATGTTGATGTATTAGGGTCTAGAATTCGTAATACAAGCGAACAACATGACTTTTTCAATTCATATCAATTTTAAGTATCATCTGTTGAAATGACTTCCTCTTGTTTTCAATTAAGACTTTCTTGGGTGGACCCCATCATGGTCTGACATAACAACATAAAAATTTTATGGCACATGTACACCTAAAGTTTTCAAGGCGTGTTTTTGATTGCACATGCAAAGTTCAATTCAGAGTGCAATTCCCTGTTAAAATTTTGACTTTTATGAAAATATTCTTTGAAAAACTCAAGGCCATATCAGCAAGCAGTTTGATGATTTTTAAAAGTGTAATATGATCAAATCAACAAATCAAATCAAACCAAACCAAACCAAACCAAACCAAACCAAACCAAATCAAATCAAATCAAATGAGTCAAATCAAATCAAATCAAATGATAAAATAAAAATTTTAAATAATAATGTTAATTCGTTTGACCATGAGATTCCTGTATTCAATTTAAATGTAACAAGGCTGTCTCGCACGTAGTTCGCACTACTCCATTTTCGCCTGAAAATGGATCTATTTTGCTCTCAACCTATTAAATTATGTGCTTTTAATGGCTAGGACAATGAACCACTCACAATGACATGATGACAGAGCCTGTATTATCTGTTAAAAGTTTCAAGTTCAAGTGAAACAAGTGACAGGAATAAAGGTGCATATATGTTCCAAGTTGAAATGATTCAATATCTTCGAAGGGAATTTTTATTTCTTAGTTCACAGCTGCATTCATAATAACTTTGCTATTAATTTTAAATTAAATCTTGTCGATTTTTAATTTAGATACCTATTTACTGGGTTCAAATTACGTAATTGTAGCCTCTAAGCGTGAACGTTTTATTGTTGTCCATCTTGGCCCTTGCTCGTTTGGATCAGCAAAAGTCAAAAGTCCGATACTGTATTATTAATGCTTTTTTGGATGGTTTGGAAACTTTACAAGGTTTGACAAATAATTTCAAGGAAAAATTTGTCTGCCTGAAATTAAAAACTTTATTTTTGCTTCAGCATAAATTCATAAGTTTTCGTATTTCTCAATACTTACATCTGGTTGTGATTTGTGAACGACTTTACAGCAAATTTTGATCAACAGCACAGACAACCGGGTACGTCAATCTACAATGACAAGGAGCCATGAGCCATGAACACGTTCAAGAATTTAGGGCCCAGACTCCAATTCTTCGAAATACAAGGGCCCATGATCCATTGCGTTTGGTAAAAAATTAACTTGGTCACAAAATGGCAAACATACTGATTGCAGAAAATGCTGATGAACTCTGCCAAAAGTTTGGAAGCTTCGTTGGTCAGCTGTCGAAATCATCCATTGATGATCATGGGTATTTTTCAATAGGATTTTCAGGTGGTAGCTCTGCTACAATCGTGGGCAGGGCACTTTCTAAAAGCAAAGATTTACAATGGGATATGTGGCAGGTTTTCTTTTGTGATGAAAGATTTCTTGATCTTTCAGGTAATGAATGAACAGAATATGAGCCGGAGTCGATTGTAGACTATATATAAAATACTCTCGAGTCCGAAATAGACGCCCCCCCCTGCTTATTTGTTTTCCAGAATTTTTCCACCCTGCCTGCTGCCTAAGCTGGGGGGACTTAGTCCAGTCTGAGGAGTATGGCTGCTGTGCACAAGATAAAATCATAGGTTTGTTATGTGCACACCTGAATTGCAGTGTGCACGCATTGACGCCGGTGGCTTAAAATAAGTTGTCAGGCCACACCCTCTGGAACTCTGTAGATGCTGACCAACGCCCATTAATACTTAAAATTTGTATTTTTGAAAATATTAATACTTTCCTGCTTTCACAATTTATTTTCTCAATTGATCAATACTCTACTATAGACAGACTAGAGTCTCTTTGCTATCTACTGCAACTCGCTCTTTTAAAGACAGTGCAAAATTTATTTTATAACATGGGCAGTGGAAAAAATTATTTATTGGGGAAAAAACAGCTTGCCCAGTCTGAAAAAGTTCTATAAAAACATACTGCCCTTTCAACTATTCTTTGAAAAATTGTGTTTTTGCCCCGAATAAAAATAAGTGGAAATAAGCCAAAGAAATAAGTTATGGAAATAAGTCAGCGTGATAAAAAAAAGTGCACACATGACTTGTTGCACGTGCACACACATGTGTGTAAAGCCTCTGCATGCGCAAGATCTTGTTGGGAACGGACAGGCTTCTTGGACTGGACTATAGTACTGTACTCCAGTCTGGAAAGTACGAAATCTGTTCACGGTTCACGAAATCTGTTCACAACATCGCACATGACAAATGCAAAAGGTCATTGACATTAGCAGGAGACCATTTTAAAAACAAACAAAGCATTTGTAACAGGAGTTTGTTACTTTTGTGTAAAATAAATCCAGTATAAAATCAGGGAACTGTACACCAAGTTGTACACCAACCCAAAATATGGGAAAGTGTGCACAAATTTGTACACCAACATTCGTCCTTGTACACCGCATGCGGTGTACACACACTACATTCCAGACTGGACTGTACTGGAGATTTTTATTTCGTTTTTGCTTTCTTCACGGTAATTTCTTGTTACAAGCAGCCTAAAAGGTAAAAAACTGCATTCAAAAAAGTTATCAGTTGATCCCCCCTCCCTTGCCTATTAAACTTTGGCTATTTTTCCAACCCCCCTGCCTATTCCAACCCCTTCTATTCTGAGCTTGTGAGTGTATGCCAACAAACAAAAAGTAGAAGGAGGCTTTGGACAAGGGCACCTGAAAATTGCTTTTAAATGTGACAAAAACTGAAAAACCACAAACCAGTCGGTAAGTTGGGGCTGAAGAAATATTTCACACATTTGCAAACCTGTTGTGTTATAGATAGAAATAGATGTTAGAAGTTTAAATTTATTATAGTTTGATACTTTCTTTTTTTGCCAAAACCTTCTATCAAATAATTGAGCCTGAACCTGGTCTGCTGAGTGTGTCAAGTGCATGCATGGGATTTTGTTCAAAACTGTTCCTTACATGCCGATTTTGAATGATGTATATTGTTTTGAATCATGAACACAATGAAAAAATAGATCTGCTGAGATCTCGTCAAGAACTGCCATGCTTACAGACTCAGGAGCCTAAAAATACAACATGGCTCGAGTCTGCAGAACATGGCAGTTCTTGACGAGATCTTGTGCGTGCAACAACAAAATGCAGATCTAATTTTCTCATTGTTTTCATGCTTCAAAACAATAGAAATCATTCAAAATCAGCATGTATGGAACAGTTTTGAAAAAATCTTGTGCATGCAATTAACACACTCTGCAGACTGGGTGGCCATATACAGTATATTAAATGGTTGCTTTCCTTCCTTCAGTATAGCTGAGAGATTAATAATCAGATTATGAGTACATTTTGGTAAACAGGATATCATTCGAAATTTAAATTGAAGCCTCTTGCTAGAACTGTTAATATTAGAGCCCAAATTCTGGACTTGAAATCACCATTGCAAACCTGAGAATTTCAATAGAACAATGGGAAAACATTAGGCCTAAAAAAAGAAGAGTGCTCTTGAACACCCTAGATCTTGTCAAAAACTGCCATACTCTCCACACTGGCTTGAAATCTCTAACTTTTAGGGACCATTGAATTGAGGCTTCAAGAGTTCTTAATTTACGTTGAAGATGGCATTACCCATTGTTCAAAGTTAAAATTACAATTATGAGGCAGCGAATCCAAATCTTCCTGTATTTTTATGAGTCATAACATATAGCCTTGTATAACTACTTTGATTGTAATAAGTCTAGCCTTTTGCATCAATGTCAAGCAAAAACAAAATATCAAAAGTAAATCTCCTCCACAGCAGCTTTGCAAACATGGGACAATTTTTGGGAAGAACCAAAAACAGATGAAAAACCCACCAAATATTATTCCATAAAAAAATGATTTTAAGTGTTCTTATTCATATTTATATACATCTTTTTAGATCCAGACAGCAATTACAATACACTAAAGTCAACTCTCTTTGATATGGTACCAATTCCAAAGAATAATATTCATACTGTAAACCCAAATTGTTCCATAGAGGAAGCAACTGCAAATTATGCATCACAGATGGAAACTGTTTTTGGCAATACTGATTGGCCAAAATTTGACTTGTTAGTGCTAGGAATGGGACCTGATGGACACATTTGTTCCTTATTTCCTAATCATCAGTTACTGGAAGAAAAAGACAAATGGACGGTCTTCATAAAAGATTCTCCCAAACCTCCTCCACAGAGAATAACATTGACCTTGCCAGTGCTAAATCATGCAAATTCAGTTTGCTTTACAGTGATGGGAGAAAGCAAAGCAGAAATTGTAAAAAGTGCCATTGAGCATCCATTGAACAAGAACATTCCTGCATCAATGGTTGCGACAAGCAGAGGGAATGTGCATTGGTTTTTAGACAAGGCAGCTGCTAAATTATTGAAATCTTATCTTTAAACAAGAAAGTATTTTTCTAAGATGAATTTGGGTGTGCTGCACAACTTCATTTAATGAAACCTGGTTTGAGTAAAAAAAATGAGGGACGTGACTGTGTTAAAAATGTTTTATTGGGATCATTTGTGTATGGCTTGATATGCTACTGGAAAAAGCAAAAATAATTGACCAGCCATTGGAAAGTTCTTTCATTTTCCATTTCCATTGGAATAATTTTTTGTGTGTGCTGTGGAATGGAACCTCAGATTGTTGGAGAAAAACAATGTTATATAAAAATTATCTGAAGTACCTTTTAAGTTTGATTTAAAATGCTATTAACCATTACACATTTATCAGTAAACATCTCCTCGTTTTTACGATTTCACTCAGCTAGTGTAACTTTTTAACGCACAAAACATTGAAAACAAATTGTAAAAAATTTAATATCTGTTTCATTACACCTATTTTGGTTATTTCTTATTTTCTACTTTACTAAGCTTAGTGTACCCCTTCACGTGATGACTTTCAAAATATTTTTTCCTGCAGTCAGATTTCCAGGTTAAGCCTAAACATAAACATGTAAACACCATTCTGTACAGAATTAAATGATGAATTTTGAAAAAGTACAGTCATTCAGTTATTAAAGCTCAAATGATAGCTGTTGAGACTCAATGAAAAATTGACCACCTTTGTGAAAACATCTTTACATACCTCATTTCTTGCTTTGCAACAAAACCAATGTGTCAACGAAATACTAATGACCATGAACAACAATATAAATATGTCAGGGAGTTTTGATATAAGAATATTATTTTTGTAACATTTAATTATAAATATTAATGATAATAATGAGCGACGTTTCGATGTCATCTTAAC
>JAYJMH010030611.1:0-17131 GCA_036873815.1 Phacellophora camtschatica
CTTGTATCGCTGCAAAGTGAAAACAAAACGATGGTACCTATTGCTTATTTTCCACGCTGTGGACATAGCTAAAGTCAGTTCTTAGCTTCTTTACAGAAGGTTTTGCATTCAATGCAGCATTTCCAGCCAGAATTCAGATGCCTCTCTTGAAATTTGCAAGCAAACTGCCTGATGCACTTATCAAGGCAGGCAAGCCTACTATAAAAAAATGGCCGGTTGGTAGACCATCAAAGCGCAGATCTATGGACATTGATTACAGTGCATCGAAAAAGAGCCCCAGCCACTGCCCTCCCAACTGATGACTCCAGGTATGACCAATTGTTGAAAAATTTGTTCTTATTTTTTGAACTGTGTACGGGCAAAGTTGCCATATGGCAACAAATGTTAAACAATAGCAAAAGGTGTAAATTAAAACTAAAAATTAGATTTTGTAAACTTTAAGACCTATCTGTACAGGAAAACATGAAAAATAATTTTTTCAACATATATTTCTAAATGGACCAATAAAGGGTTAAACAGAAGATACAACGCTCTGGAAAGACATAAGAATTTCTTTGCTTTGATGGTTCAGTTGCAATTGCCATGGTGCATTTTTCGTCTCAAACCGTGTTAACTTCCGACATGGTGCAGCACAGCATTATCATGCTGGTTATCATCGCCACCAGTTTCCTTGCTGCTCTTGTCGTCTGTCGTTTTTATCTTCTTTGCTTCTGCTCTCCTGATTTTCTCTTCGTCACACAAACGCTTGTAACATTTTTGTGATAAAACCACTCCAAATCAAAGTTATCGGAAATGATCTTTTCCTGTCCTAATTCGTCTGAAAAAAGGTTGTATGAACTGCGACAAATCTCAGCCTGTTCACCATCCAAACTGATCCACTTTTTTCTGCAGCTAACAACTTTTTCTAGGCGTTGTTTCGTTATCAAATACGCACTTTCTCTGACATCTTTGAAGTGCATAAAACAACATTTAACGATCTTTTTCAACTCTGCTGCTTCTTGATTGCTTCATCCGCCATGATTGTTGTTGTTACCAGCAACACAGCAACAACACCAATAGGTATAATTGGCGGACCACGTCAGAACGGTTAAATCACATGCGTAAAAACGAGTCACCAGAGAAAAACGAGTCCGCCGATTAGTCTACATTTCGTGTGTTTCGTGAAACGAAAATGGCGCCTTTCGTGTTTGAGGAAAATTCGGTAACCATTAAAGAGATTTTAAAAAGAATTGTGCAACTATTTGAGTTGGGGCCATATTAATTATTGATGTGGGATCAAAAACACGCATTTTAATGTAATTCTCGATCAGTTTCAAAGTATGTGCAACGGCGACGATATGTTAGGGCTACACGGACAACGGCCTACTGGTAAAGGTTCAAAAACCTACTTTCAGCGTTTTTAGTATTATTTAAATTTTGCTTCGGAACAATGAATGTTAAGTTTAACATTCACCAGTACATTTGGTAAATGGAAGTTCGTATCTTTGTAGTAAGTTATTTGAATTTTGCTCCTTATTAATTTTTTTCTTCTTTAGGTTTGATCAAAATTGTTTTCAATTTTTTTTATTTCATTGTTATTTCAAGTTTGTGACTTTATTTTACACTTTGATACTCCCAACAGCAAATCACAGTTGAGGAGTAAAATTTACAGCAACAAGGCAAGAAAAACAAGACAATTTTCAGCAAAATATGAAGATAAAGTTTTATTCCATGCAAATAAAAGCAATAAAAACCGACTCAATATTCAGGTTTGTTGAATTTTTGCCTTTCTTAATAAATACCAAGTTTTCGAACATCCAAGCTGAGACTAATAGAAATATAAAACGGAAATACAAAGCGTATTTGGTTTGTAGATAGTTTAATATTTTTATCAACTTTTATGTTTTATGTTCACTTCATTGATGCAATCATCATTGATAAATGATATTTTATATTGTAAAGTTCTTAAATGGTCTATTTTGAAAACTAAGAATTTGGAGATTTTTATAATACCATGTTTTTCTTTTTAAATCTTTCTAATAGTGGAAAATATCATCTTTAATTAAGCTACATATGAAAGTAAAGTTTTAATTTCCATTTGTTCAAATACTTCACATACTTGGTGCCATAAAAATTGAAAAAATGGTTTACTGTTAGAAACCATTGTTTCTCTATGAATACATATATACAAACATGTCAGTGTTACCATGAGTGCAACACGTTTTCTTGTTGGAATGTTTCTCGGTGAGAGAAAACGTTTGTCTCCCAGTAGCGAATCCAAATCTTTGCATTTGCTGGTGGACTTCAATAAAAACCCGTACCTTTTGTAAAATCTTTTCGTAAAGCTCAGAATCAAGTGAAGATTTGTTTTTTGTATGGGCGAAAACTATGACCAACATTAACTCCTAAACTGCTCTCTTTTCAGTAAGGAAATGTTTATCGCGTAAATGTTTTTAAACGACAGGCCCAACAGTGGTGCATACTGTTTTAAGCTAGCGTTTCAAGGCCCCCTTGTTTGGTCACATAGCTCGTACACAATCCTATCGTGTTTGGCATGGTCTCGCCACATTGCAGTTTTCTGTTTAATGAAATGGCAGTGCTTCGGAAAATTTTCAATTAGTTTTCCTCCCGCCCTCCCTTCATTTGTTGGGTCGTAACGTACCATTAAGTCAGTCTTTATGTTTAGTATTGTTTAAAAAATTAATAAGACCAGCACGAAGTGTGTTTTGTTTGCGTATTAAGAAATGAACATTTCTTCTGGATAGGTTTCAGATAAAGGCAACCCTTAGGTGGCTTTTGGTATATATCGTCTTATTATAAGGTTTCTGGGACAAATGTTTGTCCCCTTTCGTTTATTAGCAGTGTTTTGGCTAGATGTAAGTCGTGTGTTGGGTACTGCTCAGCAGGGGGCACAAAGTATGCAACTGTTCAGTAGATCCAGTGACACGCAATATAAGGCAGGTATAGGTCACCATAAGGTGGCTTTTGGTATATATTGCTTATTGCAAGGTTTCTGGGCCCATCTGAAAAAAAAAAACAAACGCAATCAATACACATGTCCACTCTTCTCGTCAAAATTTTTAAAAATATCAAAGCAGTGCCAATTGAAGGAAATTCAAGTGTCTTAAGTGAAAAACCTGCTGATGCCACATTGCTAACCAAAATGGTCAATGGATGTATGGGCAATCTCTCCAAATCATATGCCCAAGTGATGCCAGACTGGGTTACGGCCAAGTATTTTGACCCAGAAGCAGAAAGACAAAGGCTCCTCATTCATGATTACCAACATACTGAATTGAAGAAGATGCGGTCCATGGATGACACAAAGCTGGTAGATTGTTTGGAGATGCCTTTGAAATGCTTTAAAGATCTTGTAGCTGCTGTCAGATACATGCTTGATAATGGCCTTTCTTCATATCTTGCCAAATTCTTTGTTCCATTTATTGGAGATTGGCCAATGCAATTTTACATGAGGCAACTTGTCTATTGTGATACAATCTTCTTTTCTGGGCAGAGAAATATCCTTCCTTTCATTGGTCCATTGCATATCTCTTTGAATTCCAGGGAAACTGTTGTTCTCAAATTTCATCCTGTGTTCAAAGAAATGTATTCTTTTTTGTTTGGACAAAAAGCAGTTTTGGCCAAGAAACCAAAAGCTTGGCGTCAGTCCTTGTTGTTAGAAGTTTTGTATGGTGGTTGGTCATTGATTCGTGATGAAGTCATGGCAAGTTTTGACAAATGCAAAGAGGTGGAGTATCTAACTCTCCTTAACCTTCTTGACAACTACTGCCCTCTTGTCCTAAGCTTGTATTCCATTGAATTCAAGAACAATTACTCTCATAACTTTTTCCAGTCTGTCCTTCGTTGTTGGGTGATGCTGATGGTTTTCAAGAGAAGACACTACAACAAAGCACTCATCATTCTTCTCACAACATTCCATCATTTGCAAACAACAGGCCATCCTCTCTTTGATGTGTTATTCAAGTCACTACTTGCTTTTGACGAATATCCTGTGGAAAACTTCCATTCTGTTCTTAGAGGTAGGACAAAAGCTACAGATACAAGTGAACAGATTTTTCTCAAAGCAAGAGAAATTGATGCCTGCAAACATGAGCTGCATGAATTCAAGTCATGGTTTGTTCCACAAAGAAAGTACAGTTTCTGCCCTGCAAAAATCAAAGCCTTGAAGGTGAAGGCTGCAAAGTTTCTTGTTCAGAAATTTAAAACATTAAAAACCAATGCAGAACAAGGAGAGATGCTTCCCAGGACCAAAGGGCAGAGACAAACTGTGTCAAAATGGAGTTTACCCAACATTTTTGGTGAAACAGTTGTGACAAACCAATTGTTGCCGCTTGGATATAATGATCCAGCAAGTTCACTTTCCAATAAAAAGTAAGTAAAAAACTATTCATATAAAACATAAAGATGAATAAAATTTATTTGATGTCTCATATGATGGGTGCAGGCACTTATGTTTTTTTCATACAAATTAGGTTGAATGTTGGTGGTTGTGATACCTGTTGGAAATGTTTCTAACCCTACTAGAATAGATGGAATTGTTGTACTGTACATATAGCAAGATACTAAAATAGTCAAATAATTTACACTAAACTTCCATTTGAAATTCGCAAAACCCCCCTGCACCTCCCCCAAAAGCATGGATCGTGGAATGCCAAGACTATTTTCTCCCACATAAACATAAGTTGAAAATAGCCCACACTGGGCAAGAAGTGCAGACAAAAGCATTTTAAAAACATAAATGCTTTCATTTGGTGCCAAATTGAAGCACCTTGAATAGTCTCAGCATGCCCATACTGCCCCCCCCCCCCATATTGCCCAAGGCCCACTTGACCAAGCAGATTGAAGACTTATCGAAAAAGGCTAACAAGGCAGTGACAGATTTGAGCGTGACTGCTGATGAGATCAACGGGGAAGATGACGATGAAGACCAGGCAGACAGTGAAGATGATCCAGTCGATCTTGACGAGGAAAATGTTGGCGAGGACGAGGCTGAAGAACAAGCTGTGTTTGCCCTGATTCAGGAGATCTCCTAGTGGTCGCGACCTATCCCGCCAAGGTGTTGATTGCAAAGAAAAAGATCATGGTTTACCATACTGTGTGACGTGGGCGTCGTTTTTTGTTGTTGTGATTTGTTGTTTTCGATTTACCTTCAAGTTTTGTTGTTTTTGTTTCACGTTCTGGCAGCAAACTGTGCATGTAAATGTCTTGTGCATGCTGATTACTGTGCGTTGGAAGCGATTTATCGGGAAGGTCAGTTTTGATTTTATTAGTTCTTTTCACCCTTCTTGCTCTGTTTGTGCCTGTGGCGTGTTTCGAACTTTGAACATTTTGCATGCAAAAGCACCATAGACTGGACAATATTAGCAATATTTCAGCAGCAGTATCTCAGGTTTTAGGTTGAAATTTAAAAATGCGAGCGATGGAAACTTAGAACAACCTTTCTTCTTTGAAAAAATCTTTGGTTTGGCTTGTTATGAAAAACAACCACTTGCAGCAAAACGGAAACCGGAGAGCATTTTGCCACAGCTCGGCCGCCCTATGGCCGCCATAAATGACTTTTACGCAAGATTTCATTATCTTTTAAGCACTTTGATTGGCTACTGACAAAAATCAGCGTGGACTCTGATTGGTCAAAACATTATTCACCCTTGATGATTAAGGCTGAACCAAATCTACATCCAACACAATATACAACATTGCATACACTATTCTCGGTATTCAATACTATTCATTAATATTTGGGTCCCTTTCAACTATCTTCAGGTTCTTATCAATTCGACATAATGTATACTTTTTATTTCATCATATTTTAGAGGAAACTTTTTTACTCTTATTTCTGTGTATTTTCAATCAATTTTATTTTCTCAAAATCATTCCAGTGCATTTTTATGGATTTCTACGTAATCTCAAGTTTGGTTAATCTACTTGCCCATATAATACTACTAACCTATATAATTCATGCAGCTTATCACCATACTAAGAAATTAATTTCTTATGATTTACTGATTAGTTTGTTTAATGTAAATGATATAAACAACTGAGAGTTTCGGACATTTTTAATCTGTATTCAAATGGTATTCTATGTTATTATCTTATTACTTTCAAAGAGTTAAATTACTGACGATCTTTATCGAATGTTTTGTCATTGACGTCACTTAGTAAATTTAGGGATCGAGGAAGACCCAAGTCTCGAAATAGTATTTAGAAGGGTTTTTATGTCCCTATATCCAAAATTTTAACTCGTATTCATGTTAATTAGTTTTCCTATTTTTGTGATAAAATGAACATGTCAATGAAAGTAAATTAAATTAAATAAGCAGATTGTCTGCACTATAATCATGAAAATCTCGTGGATAGACTTACGTTATGTTTGACCTTTGCTTCAAAGTTGGCAGAAGACATGATATGAAACTATGAGACAAAGAAATAGTGTGAACTTTTACAAATAATCAGTAAGAAAACCTTAATACATTAAAATGTGAAATAAATTTTATTTACATTTGCTCGTAATGCAACTCTTAGTCGATGAAACCAAACAAACCAAATATTTTCCATCCCGGCTCTCCACCGCCAAGATTTACGAAGAGTGAAACGGGTTTGATAAAAAATAAAGATACAACGACGATCTTGCGGTTATTTAGTTTAAGTAAGTAGAAAAAACTCGTTGAGTTTTCAAAGGCTTGTTTTTTCTTTGGAATTTTCTTTATAATCTACTAGCATAATGCGATCTAAAATGAAGAGCACAGAAGACATAAAATACTACAAAATAAAATTTCGTCTTGGAATTAATTGTATGGCTTCCATACTTTCTTTTTATAAACTTCTGTTATTGTATTATCTATTCATTGCTTGAAAGTATATTAAAAGCCATCTTTCAGTCGAAATAAGTACTTTCTGACAGTAGTTGATGAGTACTCAATATTCCCTTTCGCCATTTCTTATTCTGATACCAGCTCTGCAACAGTCATTAAATCTTTGTGCTCGATTTTTGCTATATTCGGATTGCCCAGTTCCATTCATTCAGATAGAGGAAGTTCATTCTTGTCACAGGAACTGAAAAATTGGCTTCATAGTAAGAATGTCGCCAGAAGTAGAGCATCACCTTATGATCAGCAAGGAAATGGGCAGTGTGAGTGATTCAATGGTATTATATGGAAAACAATAACACTTGCTTGCAAATCACAAAAATTAGAGATCAAATTCTGGGAGACGGTTTTGCCTGATGCACTTCATTCAAGCAGATCTTGATTGTGTAGATCAACAAACGTTACTCCACATGAGAGGATATTTAGTTTTGCACGAAGATCAGCAAGTGAAAAATCCGCTCCCAGCTGGTTGAATAACCCAGACCCAGTATATTTAAAGCGTCATGTAAAACCGTCTAAATACCATCCCCTCGTCGAAGAGGTAGAGTTACTGGAGTCGAGTCCTCTGTATGCTCATGTTAAACACAGAAATGGTCGCAAGACTACAGTTCCTTTGCGAGACTTGGCTCCGTGCGGTGAAACCCCATCAAACCCTGCTACACCCCTTCCTTTTGAAACTTCGCAAGAACTAGCTACACCTTGTCAAACTTCGCAAGAACTAGATACACCTCAGGAAGAAGCTACGGACGAGTGGAACAAAACAACAGAAGTACAACAGTCACCAATAAAGGAGCTAAGAAGATCTACACGCGAACGACATGCGCCTAACAGACTTGGCTATTAAGTAAATCTAAGATCCATGTACGACTTGCTCTATGGGCACAATCGTTGAATAGTATAAGAATATAGATACATTTTAAGGAGAGTAGAATGACATGAACAATATGGACTCCCTGTGAGCCAAATGTTGTTGTTGCTCACTCCAGTTGTTGTAGTTGTTTTGAGTTAAATGGCGTTCATTTTAAGTTGATTTAAGAACCTTAATTTAAGGTATGATCACAACAGACAGCCAGAATGTTTTATCCTAAAAATAATTTCGAGTCCAGCGTAAGGCAATTTTGACTTTTCAAATCTTGGTGAAGAGATAGTACAACATGATTTTGCGGGCGCTTGATCTGCCCTTTTGGTCCTGAACTGAACATAGCGAGGACGTAAAGAGAGATAACATAAACAACAAAGAGTTTCGCGAGTCACACAGTTAAAAAGCAATTGCGAAACTGGTTTTTTTTATTAATTTTCAGACACAAATCAGTTAAAGTTGATTGGTTTGTATTTGGATTGCCGCAACGAAGAAATTTGCAAACGATTTATTAATAAAACAAAACAGAAATATAAAAATATGACAATGAAAATAAATATGCTCGTGCTTGCAGCAAAATGCTGAAACTGATTTTCGTGGTTTTTCCAACAGCTTCGTGACGCAACACAGAAGTCTGTTATGATATTGAAGTAATTTTATTCGCTACAGCACACAATTTAAACATTACCTTAAATTGTTGAAATTCTATTCCAACATGTTTTCAGTTTTCCATTTATTCAAAAAAAAAAAAAAAAAGTCAGTAAATGTTTCATACAATCTGCAGTAATCAGTTATGTTAATTTAGAAAACTAACCTGTCTGTTTCAACAATAAATGAATCAAGTCCATCTATAAATTCATCCAAAATCTAAAATAAATGAAAGAGAAGTAAAATTAACTGCAAATAATCATTCAGTCATTGCAATAAAGAAAAATGGCAATTGTCAAAGCGTTGAGATATTCTTTGAAAGATCTTCACAAACACTCAATACAGAAAAAAAGGTAGACGTCCCAAGAAACATGCTTCGTGAATCTCAATAATAATTTACATTCAAAGCAGGGGCCTGTTTGCATTGATATGAGGCTTAAGAGCTATTACGCTATGTATCATAAAATGAATATACACCACACCTATACTTCTGGGCCAAGGGAGAGTGTCTCGGTTTAGGTCTCGTACCATGTGGTGGCCTGATTGACGGTGGGTAAAAACTGCGGAAACAATGGAGCGAGGTATACCCATATGGCACACGGACATACACAGAGATAAATTATGTGGAAATGGTGGAGAGTGTCTTGGTGTAAGTATCGTAGTATGTGGTGGCAAAAAATGTAGAGACAGTGAAAAGAGGTATATCTAAATAGTGTACAGAGATACACAGAGAGAAATTATGTGAGACGGTGGAGAGTGCCTTTGTGTACGTATCGTAGTATGTGGTGGCTAAAAACTGTGGAGGTAATGCAACGAGGTATATTCAAACAGTGCACAGACATACAAAGAGAGAAATTATGTGTAGAGGGTGTAAAATGCCTTGGTGTAAGTATCGTAGTGTGTGGTGGCAAAAACTGTGGAGATATCATAAATGCAAATGTAAAGAGGTATATCCAAACAGTGCACAAACATAAAAAGAGAGAAATTATGCGGAGACGGTAGAGAGTGCCTTGGTGTACGTATCGTAGTATGTGGTGGCTAAAAACTGTGGAGATAATGCAACGAGGTATATCCAAACAGTGCACGGACATAAAAAGAGATAAATTATGTGTAGAAGGTGGAAAATGCCTTTGTGTACGTAACGTAGAATGTGGTGGCTAAAAACTGTGGAGATAATGCAAAGAGGCATATTCAAACAGTGCACAGACATACAAAGAAAGAAATTATGTGGAGACAGCGGAGAGTGCGTTGGTATATATGTATGTATGTGTTTTATGCCACAAATTAAAGTGCTAGTGACACAAAATTTTTATTTTTTACTAATACACATTGTAAGGTCGTAGACCGCGAATATCGCATTAAACATCGCCAAAAAACTGCAAAAAATCTTCAGAAAATAAACTATTAATTTCTTTCTTAGAAATGAAGAAGGACAATATCTATCAGTTAATACATCTTTAACACAACAATGAGCAAATAATAATAATGTGTTATAACTATGTGATGTAACATATTAACATTTAAGTTTTACAGGGTGGGGTGTTAAAAACAACTAATTACAATGTATACATAGGATATTGACAATTTAAATAGAATTAAAATTAAAAAATGAAATAGGGAACTTTCTATAACTTATATAGTTTTCTCACCAAATATTTTTCCCATTTCAAAAGGGCAACAGTGTGGTATGAATGAATTTTCTTCAAATTTTTGTTCAAAGTTTGAAAAAAGGCTGTTTAGTTTAGTTAACCTTTTAACACAGTATTGCCCTTTTAAATAAGAACAATATTTGGTCAGTGTTGGTTTCCAACATAGGGACGTAGGGATATGTAAATGATGTTATGCAAGACATAAGAATTCATATCTTGAATTTCTTTGGAACATAGTTTGCATATGGGATGGTGTTAATTTGTGTAAAAGATTTAAAAACTTTCGTTTTTTTCTTTGGGAAACAGAAACTTTTGTATTTTTATTTGGGAAACAGAATAATCTCTTATTTTCAAAGAAATGATTACACAGGCTGATTGTGGTCAACAAAATTTATGGGGATATTTCCAAGGGAGGGAACTACAGTTTACTCCTAATATAGTCACACCATAATTTCTTCTGAAAAATGCGTTGAAGCAGAGGTTAATACAATAGTTTTGCACAGTTTGGGTAAATAAAAGTGACTGTAAGCAGTCATGAGACTTCCAGTAGAGTGACTATAGCTGGAGTTGATTGTGCTAGAATATTCACTCAGATTTTGACAAACAAATAAACAACTAAATAAATGCATATATTCTAACAACAATGATGATAAAATAACCACCAAAATTTTTTTCAAATTTATGGAACAATTAATTTGTGGAACAAATTTGTATTTACGTTATAATCCAAAAGTTGTTGATTGATTTTTTGAAAATATCTGTTCGGGCCTCAAATTGACATGGGAGTACTGATGTGAACATTTTTGGAAACTGGCTTCAATAAGTTCCACCAGATAACGAAAAAGTAAGCCTCATATCATCAACATATGTGGCTTTGCACATTTCAGCAAAATGAGCAAATATGACAGCTGGAAAAACAGCATCCTAATACTTCAGTAAATACCATACTTTTTTAGAAAAATATCAAAATTTAAATTATATAGAATAGTCAGAAAAATGCATTTAAAATGTAACAACACATATTTGATTTAATGACAACTGAACATTCCTTCTTCATTGATTTGATAGCAGTTTCTCTGAATTATTTTTCTTTTGAAATAACGTGAATATCTTCCACCAGTAAACCCAGGTATACTTTTTGATTTAATGTTTGGTGTTCCTTGGCTGCTGATGAAGTTTTTGCAACCGCATAATACTTCAACTGGAGAAAAATATCTTTTAGAAGAATCCACAAACAGTCACTCCTATTAGTAAACTGCAAGTGTCTACCAGACTGGAAAGAGTGCGCGGGCAAGTGAACAATAGATTTGTGACGTAAACCTTTGTTTAATTAATGTTGCGCGGGCAGGTTATTGCCCGCGCATGACAAACTTTCCAATCTGGAATGTCTATGATGCAATAATTTATAATGGTTTGCTAAACCAAAACAAACTCGCCTGAAATTTTTGAATCCACACATTAAACTCATAATGCAATAACTGAAATACCATTTTTAAGACAAACCCGTTGCGTTATGTTTTTTCGAGGAACTGGTAGAGAGCAAGGCCGCTTGTATCAATCCTCCCATCGCGCTTTTTGGGCTTTGGTGCAATTTCTGATGTCAAGCAGTCAAGGCAAGTTTGGTAGCGTGTCTTCCTCGTAAACTATTTGTCTTTCAAAGATTTTCTGCCATGAACTGATACCAATTGCAGCTTACTAACCTTCCATCGGCAAATTCAAGGAGGAAAAAGTGTCCTATTTGCATGTGAAGATCATTTGGTTTCGGTGATCGGTGTTTGTTGTTGGCCTAGGTGCTGCACCTACGCCCCGTAAACCCATTAATATTTAAATTCAGTATGATTCCTGATGTTCAATGATGCTTCCTGACGTTCAATACATATCCAATGTTGCCTCAAATTTTAATTTTTATCATTGTAACAATGCAGTATGTTTGTTCTCATTGTAACAATGCAGTATCTCTGTTCTTCCAAAACGGCGTGCCCTGCTTATTACGTCACAAGCTGCATTTTTAATCAAAACGAGGCTCTCGACCGCGCTTTTATTTCGTGATAATTTATTGGTCGAAGTGCCTTCCTTTAAAAATATACGATAAAAAAAATTGAAAGAAAAGAGAAAAATAATATGTATTCTTTTCAAACCAATCATTTATGATAAATGGAGGCATTGTTTCCCTTCTCCTGTATATTTAACATAAAAACGCTTCTTTTTTGTGCTTAAAAGTGTTCTGATTGCTTGCAGACTTGAGATCTGTGGATAGATTATTCCACAATTTAGGCCCAAGATATAATAAGCAATTTTGAACAGAGTTACTTTTACGCAAGGGGAGGCATAGACTGTCTTTCGATCTTCGATTGGAACGGCTCTGATCGACTGCTGGCTTGAACATTTCTGAGGAATATGCTGATGATGTTATTGAAAAATCTAAAAATATTTGCACAAATACATTTTTCAAATCTTTCTCTCGTCAGAAGCCAAAAGTTAAAAATGGTTTGTAAGTTGATAAGGTTTGTTTTCTGTATAGGAAAGTCAGCCTGCCATTAATTTTAGCAAGCATTTTTGTTGCCATTGGTATTCCGGAAAATCTTTCGTCAAGAATCTAACCGAGATATGTAACCTAGGAGTGCTGTTCGATTTGTATGTCATTTCTATTAATTTTCAGTTTGTTCACGTTCTTATTTGTGTTACGCGTTCAGTTTGTTTTGTTTTCATTTCAAGTGAATACTTAATTTATTCTCGACAAACCAATCACATAGAGAATTAAAGTTACTATTTAAGTTATCCTCTATCGCTTGTACATTTGAATGTCTAAAAATCAGGCACGAATCATCTGCGTGCAGAAGTAGTTGCAATCTATCCCCTGTGGCATGTCATTCCCGTATAATAGAAATATCAGTGGACCAAACATTGGTCCCTGTGGGACCCAACATGTAAGATTAATGAGGTTAGAGTATATGTTGACTAGAAATGTTCAATTTTGTAGATATGATTTAAACAACAAAATGGGCTCGTCCCTGAAACAGATGTAGGTAATTTTTTCCAAGAAGGTTTTATGGTCTATAGTGTCAAAAGCTTTCTGAACCATGCCTGTCAGAATATTGTTTTCAAAGCCTTGTTTTCAAATCTTATCGCTCAGGTACGATAAACATGTGTCAGTTGAGTGGTGAGTCCGAAAACCGGATTGATATACGGTTCCAATTGCTGGATGGATCCTTGTTTGCCGGATCTCATTGTGGTTCCAAAAATAATACCGGGAATAGTGCAAATAATCGGTTCCCTTAGGTGTCAAGTTATCTATAAACTTATAGAACAAGGTTAGGAGTTTAATCCATCTACGAAGGTTTCGAGATTTCCATCCCAGCTTACCATATACACGAGATATACCCCTCCGTGCACCTGATACAGCTAAAGCAGCAGAATATTGAGCAGCCTCTAATTTCTCCATTTGACAAAACAGTGATCGGCTATGGTAAGTAACATCGCCGTAGTCCAAATATGGTCGAAATTTGTGCTTATCATATGCAGGGTATGCCTTGGCAGATATCGAGAAAGGAACATTATCATACTGTTCTTGCCTTTGAGATTTCTGCTTTGGTATGAGCAGAAAAGGATAGTTTTAAGTCAATGACAAGTCCAAAATTCTCCTGTTCATCTGCTTTATTCGCCGATGCATTAGTAAAAAGAATCTCAGGGATATTTAGACTCAAACTTCAATCCAACTTCTTTTCGTGGGTCATTTTTCGTAATTAAAAATAAATCATCTTAAAAAGGTGATTGAATAGAAAAATTGCTAATAGTAACTAGAATATTTCACTGACCTTTGGGAATTCCTTATGCTGCTTCAAAGAAATCAATATTTGTCTTTGCATAGTAACTTGGTCTACATCTAGAAAACATTACAAATCCTGATCAGCTACACAAATTTCTCCAATAAAGTAATTAAAGCTTTACTGTCGCTTCTTTTGATGTTCAGATGTCGTTTGATTCAAAGTTTTTATTAATGGCGCGCTTTGGGGACATAAATGGGAAAGCTCAAAGTTTGAGATTTAACATTGAGGTTGAGAGCACAAACCAACTAGGAGAATTTGTTTCATTTAGAACATAGAAACTATCACAGTAACGAGGAGTTTTTAAACCATCAGTTGGAACAGTTTGATAATTGTTTATCAATCTTCGATTGTTTTAGGCCAAGAAGAGCAAAATCAAAAAGTAGACCCATCCTCTCATTCTCACTCGCAGGCTTCATCTCAGTCAGCAGGAGTACCAATAAGAAGCACACATGAGATAGAAAGGTGCATGTGAAAGTTGTAGATCTTCAAAAGGCTGAATAAATGCACGAATTGCTATCAGGTAGAAAGGTTTATGCTGATGTGACTCTACCTTCTTCTCTTCCTGCTACTACGTTTATCACCATAACTACCGTCTCCCTCAATTCATTATCCGTTCTTTGGCCTAACTAGGTTCCTTCCTTGCTAGCTATCTTGTACTTTCGCGCAGAGTGCCAGAAATCAAATAATTTCGTCTTCACCCACTGCACTAATTTGACTATGACGCCATCAACTGACAACTGATGAAAAAGAGGCTGATATTTGATTCATAGAGACAGTAAAGCTTTAAGAGAGTGGCACTTGTCTAATGTCCTTTTTTCCTTTAATCAGAAAAATCCTGCAATACTCACTCTCTAATAGATATTTTCTTTTTACAAACGAATTAACTTGAACGGCAGCTTGAACCCAATTTACGTAATCCCCTTTGAATATCTGTTGCAAAGATATTCTTTGAAAGCACATAATCCTCAAGAAATAATTTTTAAATTTAAAAAATGATTCTGTAAACAAATAAGATGCTCCAGAATTTCCTGAATTGCGGAAAATGCAGAATGTTTTTAAAATTTACCAAGACAATCAAATTGAGTAATCAGCCCTAAAATAATTTGATGAGTAGTTATTGGGACATCTAGACTATTTTCAAAAAAATTCAGAGCATCAAAATGGGTTAATGATACAATGAATAAAATAACAGCAAAAATTCATTTACAATTATTGTTCAAAATTATTTACAGATTTCATCATTCCTTCCACCTTTTTGTTTTCTTTTGAATGTCTCCAAATTACATATTTTTTTCAAAAAGGTATTTCCCTTCTACTTTTCCTTGGATTGCTTTCTTTTGAGTTCATTTCATTAAAAAAATTAAAAATACTCTAATCAGGGTATGCTTGGCATGTCATTTTGACAAAATGAGCATTGTAAAAACAACATTAACAATATGATAGTGACAGGTCAGCAATAAGGAAAAATGATATTGTGCACCAGTGCTCAGTGCTCCAGTATAATATTTTGTATCTATGAAAAATACTAGAAACTTGCCTTCATTTATGGTAACTGTCTCGTTATCTAAGGAAAATCCAGAACGTTTGAGAAAGGATTTAAAAATGTCTTCATTGCCATCATCTTGATATTGTTCTGTTCTTGATTCCTTGGTGAGTAAATCTTCTGTTCCTCTGTTCCTCTTGGCTAAAGACAAATAATTAAATATTCTTTAATATTATAAATTTTGTGTAATATTGACCATTAAATTTTCTCACACCTTTCAGAGCTTTGAATCTGGGGTCTAACAAGATCTCTGGCGCAGAGCAGCCTCCTTCGATTGCTATTTCTATTGTTCTATTCGTTAGTATATAGTACAGGCATTACAAAAGACCCGCACTGGCGCTTCAGTGCTAAATTTAATTTAACCAACCATAGACAGCCAATCCGAAATGCGCCTCTGTTGTGTAATTGGAAAACATTGCACAAACATGGAAATTTTGCTGCCATGTTTTTTGGAAACAAAAGATACAAATAAGATTAAAAAAGACAATACTTCCCAATAGATCATATGACCATATGACATGGACTGTAGTGAACAAAAACATGTTTTGCGTTTACTTGCATCAGATAACAAGACCTTTTACAGAGGCCTTTTAACAGAGATCTGAGTGCGCCAACGGCCCAAATTGTATGTATACGTATGCAAGAAATGGCTTCTATCTACAATCATATTGTCATTCTATCATACGATAATACCAATACCGCTGGCAATGATATGATCTGCAATATTGTTCAATGTTCATTCAGCAGACGCTATAACACGTAAGATCATTTCTCACCTTTATTTAACAGAAGTAATCAAAGATCAGTTCCAATTTAAAAGATCAGTTCCTTCAACAATGGAATTGCGAAATGCTGCCATCAAATAAATTAATAGCGTACTCGCACACATAAAGAAAAGCTTTGGATTGAAAAAATGCGTAAGTAAAAAATCTAGGGCCTGCCGCAGTAAGTCCTTTCCCTAGACATATAAACAAATAGCAAAATGGGTTTTCATGTGGAATTTATTCTCCGCCACGTTGGATGACTTCTGTCAACAACTCAATTTTTATTTGTTTGGTACACATCTTTTTATTTTTGTAGGTGTCACCTTCGTGTCACCTTTGCTGAAAGGACAACCTATCATCATTAGTTGACAAAAATTGTGGATTGTTATATCTTTATTGAGCTTAATGTTATATGCCACCTGCCCACCATAGAGAAGAAGATATAGCGATTGTGTGCTTATTTATGACACTGTACTACACAAGTCATGTATTAATGGACTTTAATTTTGTGAAACTGTGCATTTACTTACAAATCTATGTTTTTCGAACAATTCATATTTATATACATAATTATTTACGTAATGTGTTTTAATTTTAATTGCACTTGAGAAATGCATTTTATTATTCTCTGACCGCTTGTTTAACCTGGGGTTCAACATTTAATGAAAATCAAACCAAAAGCTTTGCTGTTGCTTTTATTTAATTTTCAGAATGTTCAGAATTTTCAGAATTTTTCATTAGGAGAATGTTTATAAAAGGAGTAAGTAAATATTTATCTTAATCTTAAACATAAATCAAAATTGTCTATAATTTCGTTTGTCTATTCAACCAAATAGTAGGAGCAACATCACCCAGACATTTGAAACAAAAAATTATTTTTAACTAAAGTAGTTTGCAATTAAAGAGGCATCAACGCAAAATTTTGGTCTCCGAAAATCGTAACAAAACTTTGGTTGCACGAAGTGCAGTCGAAGT
>JAYJMH010030622.1:0-17129 GCA_036873815.1 Phacellophora camtschatica
CCTCTATAATATATTAATTATTGTTAAATATTTTATAACATACATATATATATACATCTATATATATATATGGATGAGACTTGAGAAAAAAGTACATTTATTGTTGTTCATCCTTATTATTATGATTCGCTCTGCTTTTATGGCATTGAGCACTATTTTAACCAGTTAAGACAGAACTTAATACATTATATATACATATACATATATGTGTGTGTGATCAATTGAAATTAAACAACGGATTTCTTACGCAAAAAATTTGTTGTTTTTATTTTATGTATATATATAGAAACAAATGTAAAAAACTGCAGAAATATATTTTTTTAAACCTTCAATAATATAAATTTTAAAGTTTCATTCGCATAAAACTTGATATCTACTTTTCAAATTTCTTGCTTCATTCTTAAAGGTAGTCCACATGAAATAAAGATCTGAGCAGAACATGCATTTCTTTAAAATTTCTATTTTGTATTTTTTCTGTGCAAGCAGGTCATTGTACAAATGATTGGCCCGTTTGAATGGGATAGAAATTCTCCATGTAAACGTTGGGCTGGCTAACGTCGTGAAAACATAGTTGTTGTCTCCAAAGTTAATGTAGTTTCTCAATAAAAAAAGATTAACTAAAATTGCACTTTTCATTTCAATGAAAGGCGGATGAAATTCTTAGAATTTTACGGCCAAAATTTATAAAGAAAACCATCTACTGCGTGTCCCAAAAAATGTTAACAGGTTTGATTAAGGCTAGTGCTGAGAATATTACTAAAATCTGTCAAAATATATTTTTTAAGTAATCCTCCATAGTCAATTTAGAAAAGAAAAATCTGGTTTGTTGATATTAATCATTTGAGGATTGAGAAAGGAGGCAAATTCGAACTTTCAGAATTAATATCTCAACGCTCCATGCACAAATAATAACAAACTAAGTATCAATTTTTAAGCTGACTACCGAGAAATATTTTAAAATAAAATAAAATAAATTTGAATTAAACTCGCAGCGCTAGCCTCAATCAAAGCTGTTACCTCTGTTTTTGAGACACCCGGTAGTTGCTAATGCAGTTTTGCTTTGAAATTTTTGTTAACTGCATCTTAAGACAAATTCGGCCCTATTTTTAGAAAGGTGATGCAATATTTTGAGTACCCAAGAGAACACAAAAAACTAACCTTCAGTAGTTGGCAAAACTGTCTTGTCTTGTGTCTCGACGTGCTTCAACTGATTGGCATTAAAACCTCTAACAGCAGAGACATCAGGCAATGTCTCTGGTCTCATCTCTTCCTTGAGTGTTTGAGGTGTTGGTAGAGGGTTCTTTTCCTCAGTCTCCACGTGTTTCAACTTCCCATGATCGAATACCTTCACTTCAGCTCGTGAGTCAGTGGCTTCTTCTTTGATTACTTGAACAAAAAAAAAATTAAATGCTTACGAAATCAAAGAGAAATATATTTTTGGTTAAATCTAATTTACACCGCCAACCTTGTCGTTTATTCGCCATAAAATTTAACTAAGCCTTACATATCAATTCATCAGGAGTGATTTGTTCAAATTTATGATTGCTACCCCCAAATGAACAATTATTTTACAAAGAACAACACATTACTAACATTATACATATCTTTCGAGTGTAAGTGTATTAAACATGTTATAAAAACTTTACTGGACAGCATTAGTATGACCTGTACATTTCAAACAGGAGGACACATTCACCCTAATTTAATGAGATGAGAAAAATATACATATTTTTATTTTCAATTTCCATTCGTATATTCTCTCAGCTAATTACAATAATAGTTTTAAGTCAATAATTAAGTTGCATAGAATGATGAATTAATCAACTAAAAAACAATTCAACGAATAGATATACAACAATAAAACAAGCTGAGGGGCATAAGGAAATAGCGCAGAGAGAGCTTTCCAGCCATATGCCCCATATTGAAATACGTTTTAAGCATAATTTAGTGTTTTACAATGAACATAATATAATGAATATTGTGAATTAAAAGAATTTGCATATTTTTGTTTTTATCTAATATCTACAATAAAACAAAGAAAGGAATAAGAAAGAAGAAAAAGAAAGATCACGAAGAGCAAAATTACGGAATAGATCTATATATATATGAAATGTACGGATTGTGCATAGACCTATACGGAATATATCCATAATTGTTTAAATTTTTACTTAAGTAATTTTTTATTTCAAATTACAAAATGAATCATACTGTTCCAGAAGTTTGTTCATGTATATGGCGGTATGAAGTTTCAACAGAGTTGTTGTCTCAAAGTTAATGTAGTTTTCTCAATAAAAATAGGTTAACAAAAATTGGACTTTTCATTTCAATAAAACGCGGATGAAATTATGAGAATTTTACAGCCAAAATTTAGGGAGAGAACCATCTACCGGGTGTCCCAAAAAAATTCTTAACAGGTTTGATTAAATCTAGTCCTGAGAATATCACTCAAATCCGTCAAAAATTATTTTTTAAGTAATCCTCTATAGTCAACTTAAAATTAAAAATCTGGTTTGTTGATATTAACCGTTTGAGAATTGAGACCGTGACATCTAAAGTTCAAATCTGACTCAAACTCAAAACCAGAGGTTTTAATTTTGGTCCACGGTGTTAACAGATCGTTTTATAGGATTTTCAAACTCATAGCAGTTTTCCAGACAACAAATTTTGTTTTTGAAAACACTGAACAATGATTCTAAAAAGAATCTTGGAAATCATTTGTCCATGACTAAATTTTTTGAAAACTAAAATTGCTGTTTCATTTTTGGTAGATTTTAGGTAAAAATGCTGAAAAAAAAAAGCACTTCATAGTGGCTGCATCCAAAAATAACAGGCCTGACTATGAGTGGTGAGTGATTGGTTCCGCGTGCTTCCACGCACTCCCACTATGCCAAGAAACGTGATTGGCCATGCACCTTAAACATTCTGCCATGAAATTCACGGGCATTGGCTATTATCATTCTTCCGTTTGTACCGTTTGTAATTTCCGGTATTTATCATTTAGCATTTCGAAGATCTTAACAAACCTCTTCTTTATAATTGGCTGCTTCACGAATCGTTTTTTGAAGAAAAATACCATACTTTACAAATAAGGTAATAAGAAGTCACTTTGATGGGCCGACAAGAACGCATGATATGATTTTGAACAAGCAAAATATCATGGATACACATTATTGGAGCGGAATTATGGATTATGGGAAATGGATTATGGGAAACGGATTATGGGGTCGCAGATTTACAAAGCTTGGTCAACAGATTTCAAACACCACTGCAAGCAGAAGGCCTCGATGAGAAACTGTTGTTTGTTGAATGGAGAAGATTCAAGTTGTTTGCCAAACTGCAATTAGCTCAGTTCTTCAAAAAACCCAGGTTATTGTGACAAAACTTTTTAACGTAAAAGAGACTATAATATTCCAACTTGAGACTTCTTATTGAGCTGTTTATTTGCATCTCTGGATCGAATTCCGATGTTGAAAGAGCTTTTAGCATTTCGACATTGCGCTGCTAAGTGAGCGGAGGCCAGCCATGCGCCATGAAACGATTGAAGATATAATGCTGATAAAAGGGAATGACAAAAATTGGTCTAGGAAGGAACGGAATAACATAATTTGCTGTCGAAATTTATCTCAAATAAGGAGGACAGTTAGGCTTGACAAAGGCAAGAGAGGAAGGAGACAAAAAGTTGACAAAAAAACTGGATAAAGTCAATATTAAAGATTTTTCAACATCGCATATGTTAGACACTGAAAAAGAGAGTGACAATGATTATTAACCTCATTGACAGTACACTGGAATACTTCATAATTCATCTCGTTTTCGATTTTAATCAATTTGTGTGGCTGTTTTGTTGCCTTAACATTTTAGTCCGCATATATTTAATCTGTATACTTCATTAATAGCTTGAATTAAAACTATAATGGTTCTGTTTGGTTATCTACATTAATATGTGGAACTTACCAGTATTTAGTTACATAGTGGTGGTACTGTTGTGTGGTTTCTTATTGTTTCTCATAAAAGAAAAGCTTTTTAAACAAAAGCTTATCACGCAGCTCGACTACAATGGGTGTGTGATTCACCACTCGCCTTCCAAAATTCTTATGACCAGGCCTGAAATAAGCGTTTACTTTTTAGTTTTCGGATTTCTTTCCGAGTGTGTTTCCAAGCACCGTTAAATCCATTTCGTAAAACGCTATGGTTTAGGAGATAAAGACGCAGTTTAGACGAACATTTTGACCTCTGGTTTTGGGCTGGAGGCAAATTCGAACTTTCAGAATTAATATCTCAGCTCTCGATGCACAAATAATAAAAAACTAAGTATCAATTTTTAAGCTGACTACCGAGAAATATTTTAAAATAAATTTGAATTAGACTCGCAGTGCTAGCCTCGATCAAAGCTGTTACCTCTGTTTTTGGGACACCCGGTAGTTGAAACTTTTATTAACTGCATCTTAGACATATTCGGCCTTTTTTTGCAAGGTGGTGCAATACATAGAGTACCCAAGAGAACACAAAAAACTAACCTTCAGTAGTTGGCAAAACTGTCTTGTCCTGTGTTTCAACGTGCTTCAACTGGTTGGTATTAAAACCTCTAACAGCAGAGACATCAGGCAATGTCTCTGGTCTCATCTCTTCCTTGAGTGTTTGAGGTGTTGGTAGAGGGTTCTTCTCCTCAGTCTCCACGTGTTTCAGCTTCCCATGATCGAATACCTTCACTTCAGCTCGTGAGTCAGTGGCTTCTTCTTTGATTACTTTAACAAAATAAAATTTTTTTTAATAATTAGGAAGTCAAAGAGAAATATATATTTTTAGTTAAATCTAATTTAAACTGCCAACCTTGTCCTTTATTCGCCATAAAATTAAACTACGCCCTACATATCAATTCATCAGAAGTGATTTGTTCAAATTTATGATTGTTACCCCCAAATCGACAAGCATTTTACAAAGAACAACACATTACTAACATTATACATATCTTTTGAGTGTAAGTGTATTAAACATGTTATAAAAACTTTACTGGACAGCATTAGTATGACCTGTACATTTTAAACAGGGGGACACATTCACCTTAATTTAGTGAGATGAGAAAAATTTACATATTTTTATTTTCAATTTCCATTCGTATATTCTCTAAGCTAATTACAATAATAGTTTCAAGTCAAAAATTTATGCAATCACCAGTAGTTTGGATTCATGTCATTATCGGTGAAATGTTTCTCACACAGAGAAGTGGTTTTTGTAACATTGAAGTCGTCTAGTCCGTCTACACACTTTATAAAGATGCACCAGCGAGCTTTTTTTGGTTTCTTCTCAGGAAATTTAAGAAACGAAGGCCCGACGGAGAACCATCAGTGTAGTAAAATGTGCTGTAACAGCCAAAAGCGGCACATTGTCTGCAAAGTGATCTCCTATTTTTCTTTGTAGAAACAAGATCAGTCATTTCAAAAGCGTTTTTGTCCATTTTTCGTGATATTTATAGCTTTAAAATGCAATATAAAAAAAGATCCTGCACACAAACGCTTATCAAATCACCAACAAATTTCTGCGGAACATCACCTTTCTCGTTTTGGTGTTCCGCCCTTGTTTTGAAACAGCGAAAATTCGAATGTGAAAAGGGGTCTATTGCTTTAATCCAGATCTGTTATAAACCTATGTTGTGATCTCCTGATAACTATTTTGTAATGGTGTTTGGTATTACATATCGTAGTGCAGCTTCTCGTTTCAAAGAAATTAATCCTATGTACACATTTATTTTTTCATGTTTTCTATAGCAGGTTGACAAGAAAATGAGACAGGAAACAAATACCTTTCGGTTTGTACCTATATGCAATGGGGAGTTGGGGTGTTTTTCCCAAATTTGGGCATCCGAAATATTTTCCTTTGTGATCGAATCCTCCCTTTCAAGACCTTGTTTAAAATATAGTTAAAAGTTTCTTACCATCTGATGTTGGCAAAACGTTCTTTTCTTGGGTTTCAACATGCTTCAGTTTCGATGCATCAAAAGAATCAACAGCAGAAACATCTGGTAACGTCTCAGGCCTCATCTCTTCTTTGAGAGTTTGGGGAGTAGGCAATGGGTTGTTCTCTTGTGTTTCGACGTGCTTCAGTTTTCCATGGTCAAATATTTTGACTTCTGCCCTTGAATCTACAGCCTCTTCCTTAATAACTGTAAAGTAAATGAAGCAACAATCATAAAATTGCTGCTTTCAGAAGTTACTAACTGGCAAAATAAACTGTTTCTTATTACCGAACAAACCTCCTATGGACAAGAATGGTGTTTGGCTAGTAGTGAGATGCTGTTCAGATTCATAAAAAACATAATGCCAAATCAAATCAAATATGAATTCATAAAATATTGCAAGCACCATCTGCTAATTTCAACATAACTCTTACTATTGAAAGTCATTATGCATGAAAATTGTCCTAAGGAACATAATAGTACCTTTTTCTGGAAAATATTAGAAATTTCTGAACAGCCTGAATAAAAACAAAATTTGGAAATTGATTTCATTCCTGACTGATCTGTTCTGTTCTTGAATTTGTTATTTTTGAAAAATTGATTAAAAGAGTTACCTTAATGGTTCCAATTTAGACGAATTCCAAATAAAGAGTATTTTTACAATAATTAGGCCGAAAAATAAAAATTCGGCTTAATCTAGTTACAGTAAAATACATGAAGAGTTTTTCAAAATCTCACTTGTTTCAAACAATGGCACGAACCGTCGCGAGAGTGCGAGATTAGCACTAGACAAAAAAGTGATAAAAAAGATAATGTGGCTTTGTCAAAAACTGTAAATAAATTAAGCTTTTTAAAACTTAGATGATACATTAATTAAGGCGAAATAATTAAAAAGGGATTTCGAAAATTCGCCTTGATTTTGGCGCGTAATAAATGATGGAAACATTTAAGATAATAACAAGGAATAATTTAAGGTGCAGTGATGACCATTTCGTGCAGTGATGAATTGAAAATGTGCAGTGATGAATGAAGTTTTGTGCAGTGATGAATTCTTTCACTTTTTAGTTTGAAATATTCAACATACTATTTTTTGAATGTTTTCAGAATAAAGGCAAATAAAGAAGAACTGTTATCTAGAATCAAATAATAAAAGTATTAAGCTATAAGTTGAGCTCGACTAAAACTAAACTAAATGATCAAAATAATCTACAGTTGATCATAAACACAATCGATTATGCTTTTTAATTTGAAAATAAATTGTGTACATGCTTTGGGGGAAATAGCAACTAAAAACGTTCAAAGAAAAATTGTATATTTGAAGAATTTTAGTTATCCAAATTAACTTACAGTAACGACGCAAAACAATAATAAATTTACCAAAACATGAAGAAACTCAGCCAACCCAACACAAGCTTTGCGCATTTTCTCATAAGAATCCTCTTTAGAATATATATTTCAAATAGATGCATCAGAGCTTTTTGTTTGCTTCCTTTAGCTACTTTCTAGACTAAGCAATGACAAATAAATAACTAATATTTCAAATACCGAGATAAATAAGCAAACAAACAAAGTCAATTTAACTCTGCTCGATCTATTTGAGACTTTGAAATACTTTCACAAGAATTAGCAATTATTTTCGTTGATTTTGGATCAGTTAGTGAAAACGACTCACAAAAATCACTATAGATGTGTGGATAATGAAATTTTATTGATGTAATGCTGCTAGTTTTGCAATGAGAATGGTCTTGGTTCTCTTATTTGATGTTGTTTTTCTTGTTTTATCTTGCTAATATATACTCTGAAAGAATAAAACGAACAAAACTATCTGAAACATGTTAACGTGTTTGCATACTTGCTGCCAAATTTAGTGATTGAATGACAAGATACAATATCCTATCTATCAGTAAAAAATAGGTGAAAATGTATAAAAACTACGTTGCAAAGGTTTTTTGTCACTGTTCATTTCTTCTTCGTCTAGTGTTTCGCTTTCGAATACTTAGCGAAACCAGGCTTGTCTATCCGCCTTTGGTTTATTTCTCACTCTTCGATTTCCATCATGGATAAAATTGTGCACATCAGGCCTCGGGATCGAATATGGTCAAGACAGGCATGTTCATGTTAACATATAAATAGTTACTAATTGTTTGTTGTAAACTGACTACTTCCAGCAGAGTAACTCGATAGGCTGTTTTTAAATACTAATCTTCCTGTAATTAACATGATTTCTACTCTAATTTTATTGCTTATGTCAATAAGTTCTGGTATAAATTATACCGACATTGTCCCTGATCATAATGTAAAACACTTATCCTTTGCTCAGAAGACATCTAGGATAACATATTGCCACACCCTTCTGCCACGCCCCTTGGGACCCGAAAACTGCGATTTAGATTGCCTGGATAATAGAGAAGTAATCCTGTGGCTTTTCTAATGAGGTATTGGCATTTTCAAAAACAGGTTTCTTATTGGCGGCTTCTTATTGTGTAGAAAATAAACAACGGCACACGAGATAATCGTTTGCATAATTACAAAAAAATCATTTTTTAATATCCTACATCGAGATTATTCATCTGTAATAATTCTAAGTTAGCTAAAAGGATTTCCAAACATAAAATACTGTTTGCGTAGTTACTGCCCTAACGTGCAAAACAATGTATCCATTATCAAAAATCGTTTTCGATAAAACCATCCAAGTCATTACCAATTAGAAACAAAAAACTAAAATATTTTTTGAACGATGCGTCTCTTCGCGTAAATAATTTATTAAGATTTCATTATTTATTCACAAATCACAAATAAAACTGACATCTTGACCTGGTGGTTGCATTCTTTAAATATTCTGAATTCAATCATGATGCGAACTTACCAACGAATCCATCTCCTAGAGAAGCCCAAACTGCACAGCAGATAATATATAAGTGTAAATAAAAAATCAGAAGAATAAAAAAAATATCAAAATTCCGAAATATATATTTTGGAATAATGGCACTGCTCCTTTTTAAAATCTAACAAACTAAAAGAGCCATGTTTTTCTTCTGTTTCGAACTGGGAGTCACATGCTCATGGGTCTGGTCGTGTAGACTAACCAAAGGCCACAGGGTTGCCATGTATTGACATGCTCCCTGTGGTATCGTTATTTGTTAACCGTGTTAGTGATGTACATTTTTAGGATCGATGTAAAAAAAACATTTTTCATTACATTCAGCATTTGGGCACTTTTTGGTTGCGATTCTTTCAATAACAGAACTAATGTTCCACCTGTTTAGGCCTGACCAGAAAGCTAAAAACTTTTACTGGATTTTCCCAAAGTTTTCTGTTCGACATATCATTCAAAGGTCGAGCTGTGTTTTTGAATTTTTCTCTGTTTACAATTACACACCCTCCTTTTTAAGAATCACATAAATTTTCTGAGACTTGTAATTCTTAAGAATTTCAAATTTTCCGAATTTCTATTGAAAATGGTGCTGTTGAGGTTGTACGTTCTATCTAAAATTTGCAGCCTCATTCAGAAATGATGGATTTGCTATGTTTTTGATTTGATATATTTCAATTGCCAGTCTTCAAGGAGGAGTTACTCAAAATTTGATGCATATTTATTGTAAGCAATTCTTGGAGCCCTTTTGTGGATGATTTTGACAAGGTTATTACTTTTCAGCTACAGAAAAATACATGTTAACCAAAATGAAAAAAAATAACGAAAATCAATTAGATTGAACATGTCCTTCCATACAAAGGATTTATAGCCAAAAAAGTGAGTTCTTTAAAATATCCCATTGTACAGAATATTTAATGGCTCGTTGGCACAGAACTGCTAACTTCATTCATTTATTTCATGGTATATCGAAAGTTTATCATTCAATTTATGAATGTTTGTTTGTCATTAATTGCTGCCACACAAATCTGAACTCTTATGCTGATATTCATTTATCTGTGTTTGGTAAGATCTCATTTTCTTTGATGCAAATATGAGAGAAAGTATTATTCCAAATGTGTTATTTGTAGTATACGTAGGATTTTCTATCTACAAAAAGGCACAGCGCATAACAGAGATATATCTTACTTAAATTACATTACATTTCCTAACATTTATGTAAAAAAAAATTAATTTCACCATGTGTAACAGGAAACGCCCACCCCAATCCCAGTCCCGCCATCCTGCAACCATGCCCTGACTAACAAAAACATGGACCGCAAAGATGATGACAACTACAATTAGAGACAAGAAAATGAATGCCCCCACCACAAATTTTATTTTTACTATTTCACTCATCATTGTGTCCACCATTTTATCTGTGCCCTGCCAAAAATTTTGTGATGTAAATAGGCCTTTAACTGGCATAGTTTCTTGTGGTCTGTCATGGTATACAAGGTGTCCCAAAAATAGTTGAAGTACTTGCCAATTGATTAGGCCAAGAACAACTGTGTGAATCAACGAAAATGAGAGAGCTCTATGTTGCAAAAGAACTACATTACCACAGAACATTGAATTTTGTGAAAAAATTGTCTAATGAAACAATTTTCGAAATCAAGAAGAAACATTGTTCATCAACATCAACATTTTAGTTCTGCTGCAGTTGTAAAGCACATTTTATGCAAAAATTAAGTGTGCAAAATGATTTTCAAGAGCTGAATGCGTACGTTTTTCTAGAACTAATTAGGAATTTTTTTATGATGTCCCTTGATGACAATGCCACTATAAATGCAATTGAATTGAAGTAGCCCCAAAGTACTTACAAAAATTGGGAGAATTCTTATGTTTAATTTATTCTCGTTCGATTATATATGGTCTCAAAACAATCATGGAGATTAAAGAATAAACACAAAATAGAGCCATTCAATTAATTAATAAAAACAGTGAGTAAAGTACACTTACAGCCTCTTTTGTAAGTCTGTACATGTCGCAAGTATTGCTGCCCTGTTTGGGAATCTTGTGGTGGATCAGCACTGCTTGATAAGTTGCAAAAACTTCAAAATCAAGCTGCCATGATAGTCACAAACAGCCCCTATGACACATTAGCTTTGCCTTTAATAAAGAATCTCGGTTGGCATACTATTAGAGAACTGATCGACTTTGAGACTAGCAAGATGGTCTATAAATCTCTGAACGCCCTTGCCCCAGATTACTTAAGGAACATATTTCAAACTGTATCTGAGGCTACTAACCGTCAGCTGAGGAACTCTAAAACAGGCCTTAGATTACCATTACTAAAAACTTCAACTGGTCAGAAATTGTTTGCTTACAAAGGAGCTAAGGTCTCGAGTGACCTAGATAGTGGTGTCAAAGCAAGCTTTTTTAGTCAATGACTATTGTAAAAAGGAATTGTATTATATATTTAGTAGTTATTATCAATTTTTTTTTAGCATGGCCCCCTGTAAAACAGTATTTAAATTATTGAGTGGATTACCATGGATAAAAAAGTAAAAATGAAATGAAATGAATTACAAAATTGACAATTGCACAGTTTTGTTCACCCGACAATTACATAAATGGTTGTCTTGAAATATAAATTGATATATATTCTATTCCTTTCAGCCAAACTGTCAGTGGTGATTATCATTACAAAACATTTAGAATCTGTATTTAAAGATAGCAAAACTGACAACTTTCGCCAACAACAAATACTTCAAGGAAACAAAACAAAGGCATTCTGCCTTTGAATAGTAACCAGTGATAAATTTACCTTGGGTCATTTAAAAAAAAGATAATTAGTTCAACAAAGCCTTAAACTCGGAAAACAATTACTCTCTAAATCACAAACCATTGCACAATGTATAGTGAAAGCGGGCAAAAATTATGCACAGTGCCTTGGCGGGAAAAAAATTACGCACCCCACCCATTTACCACGCCCAAGCGGCTTTTTATTTTTCGTTTTGGTTTTTCGAAAACTTATTAAATCAGCTTTCAAATGATACCAAAAGAGCTGTTGTTGAGCAGTTGGAAGCTTTCCTATGATCCATAAGGTATTGACAATGGAAATTTGGAGAATAAATAATTTTTTTGACACATTAAAAATACTGTATCTTGCTGTTATAAATTTCACTCTCTAAAATTATAATTTCCAAACAAATGTTTTATGAATTCACTTGAATGATGTCATCAATCATCAAACTTAATAATGGTCTCATAATTGTGACAAATCTGAAAATAAATTTGGTTCAATTGCTCTACCTTAAATGCTTGGTCAAATTAAAAGCAATTGGATATTTTCTTGTCATCACTTTTCTCAAAATAAGGGCATATTTTGATGCATATGAATTATTTATTAATTTGGTTATATGAATACCTACAGCTTTCCATTACTTCTTATTACCCTCAATGAATCGAAGCATACTTTTTTGGACAAATTTATACAAATAAAATAGACTTTTCCGTGTTGTAGATAAAACACAATCAAATCTGTTCAGCCTGTACTTCTTCCCATATAACCAAGAATTCACATCAATAAAACTTAAAACTACTTTCTCTTGCAAACAGTCAAATAAAGTAGGCAAAGTTTTGTTCAACAAAACAACACTCCATGTCACAGTCACATAGTGTTTGCATGCTGCTTCAAAAACTGTTTTGTATTTTGCAAAAACAATAATATGTAATCAAAATGCACAATTCTTGGTCAGAAGTTTTTGTTTACATGTATTTCGAATAAAAGAACTACTTAGAAATAAATGATAATACACTTACTACTTCTTGCAAAAACGATTGAAAAACTAGAGAATTAAACCATATAATATAAAGCAAAAAAATAAAAATAAAAACCAAAAATGGGGCCAACCGAAGATAAACCATAATTTGCTTGACAAAAATGTGAGGTGAAACTCCAGGCCTATAATATGATACTGGTCTGAGTCCAGCTTAGCCAGTCAATTTGTCTTTGTCATTGTGTCGTAAAAGCGGAGAGACTCGCCCTTTTGCTTTCGAAAATGTTGTGCACCATTGATTTGAAGTAAATACAAAACGACTTCCTGCTGCAAGAATATATTTCGCTGCATGGGACTTTTCAGTGAGAATATACGACTCTGTCTTTGGTGAGAAAAATACATTACTAGCTGGCCTGGCAAAAGCATTTTATTTTGCTGCTGCAGCCTCCAGCCCAGTTTAGCATATTTTTCTTTGGTGCACTATGATTCTGGTTATAGCCCCCACCACCCCAAAAAAATAAGAAGAAACTGACCGTTGTCGTCCACCCATAATGGTAATTCATGCCCAAAATGACATGAACACTTCTCTCTGATAATTTACAGCTCATCATTAACAGTCGAAAACAAAACATGAACCTTGACTTTAGGCCCTTCATGATGACGCTCACACAAAATGAAAAAAAACATACCATCACTTGTTGGCAAAGGATTTTTTTCAAGAGTTTCAACGTGTTTCAGCTTTTGTGAATCAAATTGTTCAACTTCTGCAAATGGTTTTTCGCTCATGATTATTTCTTGTGACAATTCCTAGAAATGCAAAGAATCAATAAGACTCCAAAAAAAACAGCAAACACAAGAACTGAATTCTTGCACTGAGAGCCAAAAGTGAGAACGAACGAATCCAGCACTCCTTTCAGGAAGTCTATTTTACCCACACGTGACTTTAGTTGGCCAATAAAGTAGCTCATTAATAGTAATGGCGTCATCAATATAGGTGGGCAGGAATGTGGCGTGTCGAAAAATCGTTTCTTCTAGTTCCACAATCGATTATATTTGATGTGATTTGTTAAAGTTTCAGGAAATATTTATCAAAATCCAAGCTGAGAACATTTTTGACACTTTTATTGCTTTGCTAACTCCAAACAATCTATAACTTCACTTTCTTTCAAATCTGACACAGTAGTTTAACAATGTAGTTTAACCACAGACTTCCGAAGTAAATACAATTTTTATTAGCTTTTCATTCTTTTTATACTCTTGATCATAGTCTGCTTCTTGTGACTATGTTTTAATGTAATTGTCGTTTAAGTTCAACTTTATTAATTTTCTTAAACACCCACTCCAACATTATCGCTGCGCTCCATATATGCCACGAGAGAAAGAATGTTTTATCAATAAATTGAAAAACAATCTGATTGTCATGAAAATAAAAATCCATATATGGATGTATTTTGCAGTCAGCTGTTAAAATCATATTCTTCAATTATGTGAGGCACGAATGGTGACTCTGACTATCTCAATTTTAAAGAAAGTTTTTAAATCTTTATTGACTCTCCTTCTACCAGTACCAAGAACATTTTAATGGCCTTTTTTGAATTCTGCGCATACGCATAAAAATCTCAATCAAGCTGCTTCTAACCATAGTCATAAGAGAAATATAGTCTGGAAGCGGAACAATGCGCTATTGTTTTCAAAGATTGTTTGGAGTTTTAGGTTGCGCGGAAACCGCAACAAACAACCTCGAGGTGTACAGATCAAAATATCATGGCCGCTAACAGACACGATTCTCTGCCTGAGAACTTAATGATATTTTGTTTCTGATCGAGGGTGGTTTTCTCGAGGAGTACGATGACCTGAATAAACAAGTTGAGAACATGGCAACAGAGATTTCAGCCGATGACGAAGAAAACGATGCAGGTTTTAAATGTAATGTGCAAAACATGGTGAAAGGCCTGTCACAACATCCACCTCTGGTTCAGCTACCTCGAAGACGAATGATAAACAAAAACCTCCTGCCTGTAGAAAAAGAGGTCGTAAAAATGGCCACTGATGCGGTCGCTGAGTCGTTTGCAGGTATTTGGCCTGACGAAGAACAAGTTATGTCAGAAAGTGGAATAATTATGGGAAGAGAAGAATTAGAAGAACTGATTTTAAATAGAATAAGGAAAATCCAAAAAAACAACCATCGAGCAGACTCAAATTTGGTGTGCACGGGCCTAAACAAAGTTCATGGCCTAGATGAAAAAGCTATTAAAATGTCTTTGAATTTCATGCTTCATACCGGAAAAGTTAGGAAAACATATCTCAGAGGAAGAGAATCCTTACGAATAGTGGAGAAAGAAACAGTGAATGAGGAAGAAATCGTCGCAGAATCTCAGGAAGAAGAGAAGCTGCAAAAATGTCGAGCTGATTTGATTGAAGTCGCATCGCTGTATGATAGTAAACATACCGAAGGAATAGAAGAGAACGAGGAGAACGAAAATGCAAGTGAAATTTCAGAGGAAAGTGATTCCAAAATATCTGATGATGAAATATCTGATGAAAATGAGTCTGGAAAATTATAAATTTCAAAAAACTCAGAAGTTCATCGTGTAAAATTTTTAGATTTTAGGAAAACACTGGAAACAAGGGAAACTTTAACGGATGGAGATACCCTCAGGCGTATAGGAGCAATAGAGAAAAGGATTGATCAGATTGCTTTTAATCAAAAGAAAGAGAAAATAGATATTAAAAAAACCAAAAAAACCAATGAAAATTGCTTGGTAGCGGAAATGTTTTTCCAAAGAATCAGTGTACTTGAAAGGGAAAACAAATCCTTACAAGATGAAAATAAGTTTTTAAAAATTGAAAATGAGAAATTGAAAGGAGAAGTTTCAAACAAATCATATGCAGCGAAATTTGACGTCAAGAATTCCCAAAGGGAGAGCAAGCCAAGCAAAAGCCGTGCTGAGATCGTAGAACCATCCCATGCTGCACAAAATTCAACCAGAAATGAAGCAGCAGAGTACGCCAGGGGCAAAACTACTGGCAGAGAGCAATTCCAAAGATACACAGAATATTCCCAAGATTTTGCAGAAAAACAAGTGCAGTTGAATAGGCAACAAAATCTAACAAAAGAACAATCCAGGATGAATAGCGACTTTCTTTCGTGGACAACGGAAACACACAATCGATCCAGACCTGCACAAAACCACATTGAAATGGAAACAATGATGCAAAGAACAAACAATGCCCAGAAATGGAGTTTCCCAAGAGTATCAACAACAACAAATTTTGTCTCTGAGAAACCATCTTTTGAATCAAGAAATCGATTCCAACATCTTTCTGATTTATCAGAGTCGAGGGAGAGCACCTACGCAGGGGTGGCTGCGGCCAGCTCCTACGCAGAGGCAATTTCAACCAACACCAGACGAGATCTTTGTACAAAGCGAGAATAAATAAGAAATCAACAAAGAGATCGAAATTTCACCTCAAAAAAGAAGGTTTTTATCATCGGAGATTCGATGCTAAAACAAATTAAAAGACAAGATATCAACTACCATTTGCACGACACCATTGCTCACGTTAAAACTTTCCCAGGTGCTACAAGCGAAGACATGAAGTCCTACATTGAGCCAACGCTCAAATCGAAACCTGATGAAGTGATCCTGCACTGCGGCACAAATGATTTGAGACACGAAGAGCCACAGGAGATTGCTCAGAAAATCGCAGAGATCGCACAAGAAATTCAAGCACGTGGGCAGAAAGCAACCGTCTCGGGATTAATCAGAAGAACAGACGCCCCAGAACTCGAAGCGAAGAGAAGAGAAGTAAATGTCATACTATTGGAAAAATTGAGAGGGAGTCACATCAATTTTATAAATCATGAGAACTTGAACCCAGCTCCTCTTAATAAATGGGGCCTACATCTAAATCAATATGGAACAAAAGTCATCACAGAAAATTTTACAAGGTATTTAACTCAACGCTGACTGTCAGATAAAAATACAGACGTTTCATCAAGTTCGTCATCTATAAATGCTATTTTGCCTTCGGAAGAACTACTAAACAATCCAATCACCCCAACAAGGGGGGACCATATTTCGGGTCCCTCTGATACAGATTTATCAAAAACTAGTGCACCATCACCATCTGTATCTGTGAATAATGTCGCGAATGATTCTAACGTATCTCTAGTTTCTAACGTATCAAATGTCATTGACAAAATATTTAATTTGAGAACACAGTTTCCGGGTTCTAACGTATCAAATGTCATTGACAAAATATTTAATTTGAGAACACAGTTTCCGAACAATCCTCTTATTGGGTTCCTAAACATTAACAGCCTCAGAAATAAAATTACTGATTTGAGATTAATTGTCAACAAATGCCTACCTGATATTTTACTCATAGAGGAGACTAAATTAAATTCAAATTTCAAAACTGATATTTTCCTTGTAAACAACTATCAATCGCCAATGCGCAATAGTTTACGATCCACAGGGCCTCAGATATGGAATGACTTACCTAACGAAATGAAATCTGCTGAAAATTTAAAAAG
>JAYJMH010030633.1:0-17126 GCA_036873815.1 Phacellophora camtschatica
GTATGTCAATTCATGTAAAGATCATCCCCACAAGCAGAAATTAGGGAGCGGTGTTTAGGGTGTGGTCATAAGAGAACGGGGTGTGGTCAAAGTGCCCTTCAAATGTTGTGCCCCCCCACTATTCAAATACTTCCTACGTCTCTGACCAGGCGTTTGCAATCAACCCACTGTTTCAGAAAAATATTGTTAAGCTGTGGACCTTGATTTCCCACACACAACACGATGGTGTTGCTTTGAAACTGTAATTGTCTCATTTGCCTTTATTGTATCATACGTTTATGTAATTTTTATCTTGGATATAAAAATACCAGTTTTCACAAATTCGTTAACTGGCCTTTTCAATGGCGTTGTAGTAAACATACATTGCTTGTCTCTAATAAAAGGTTACTTTGAATTGGAGAATTTAACAAGGACAATATTTTCCAATCGAACTGTTTTCAAACATTAAAACTGTTTTTCTTTTTTATGTATAGGAAAACAAACAAAATGAGAATGGTAACTCGTATAAAATAGGCGACAACAAAAGACATACAGAAAACAAAGATTTGTCAACGAATAGGTACAGTAATTCTATAAAATAAAACAACAATGAATATCACATCAAACATAAAGATTGCTGCAATAAAAGAGTCAATTGTGCTAATGAATCAAACAGAACTAAATGCGACATCATTCTCTTATTGCCGTCTGGTGACATGTGAAGGAAATATTGTAAAAGTTCTAACTTTTGGAAAGATGGAAGCAATTGTTTGAGCGATTGTCATGATAACCACAGTTGCAGCCAACATAGTATGTTTAAAGATCTTGATTTCCAGTAAACGACGAGCTAACGATCATAATCTATACGTCACATCGCTATTGACATCACACCTCTTTCTAGGTTTAGTGCTGCAATCAATAACAATTTTTACTGCCGTAAATGAAGACAAGAAACTAAATTGCAAAATAGCAACCATTGGCCGTTCGATAGGTGTTTCGGGCTTACTTGTAGCATTGGTGTCTACAGTGTTGATCGCTATGAACAGGCTTTATGCTTTACAGAAATTGCGAACAACGAGAGCTACGGAACAAAAAGGAAATTCAACTTCTGTGCACTGTGTCATTATTGCAAAATGGCTTATTGGAATTGTTTTCAGTATTTTGGTATATCAAGGTCGAGTAAAACAACGCCCCATGGGACTCTTGCTTACTGTGCTGTTTGGATCAGTGCTGATATTAAATGTCTTGATAATCTCTAGGTAAAAAATCATTCTTCGAAGAAGAAACTTTCCAATTTTCAAAAATTCACAATCTTGCAGAAAACAAATTGCAGCTGTAAAAATAATATGTAGGATCCTGTTAAACTTGCTTCTTTCATTCACACCTTATACTGTTCTGCATGGACTCCATACAAGTGGTCAGAATATCAACGAAACACTGCTCAGAGGGTCTCAAAAAATTACATTACTGTATTCGTTGCTAGATCCTCTATCAATTTTATATGTAAAATGGAAATGCGAAAGAGTGTACTATAACAGTTAAATAGTAACTGACACTAAAATCGTGTAAAAATGATAGAGCATGAAAGATAACTTATTCATTTTTAAATCAATCTATTCTACCCTCAATGAAATGCTTGGAGAATGCAAAAGCGGAAATTTACGAACAAATATTTGATTCCACATTTGGCCAGATTGATGGAAAAAAACAAATCACGTTTCAAAATAAAGGCATCACCTTTTCAAAGCTATTGTCTCGCTGCATCAGCTTTATATTTTTTATTTCTCTTATTGCATTTTCTCAATCAATATAATCAATATTTATTTCCTCTATTATTTCTTCAATATTAAAACCACCTAGTGCTGCAAAGATCGACTACCCAAATAATCAATGGCCTTTCTAAATATTATAAAAAAATAATCAGCATTTTCTTTAGGGGAACGAAAGATGCCCAACAGGTTACCCATTCTTTTACTACAAAGATCTATTTCCAGATATCCTAGTCACAAAATCGCCAGGAGTTATATAGCCCCGTAACACTTTCACGGGAACATACTCTCTGACCAAACTTTGGAGCTGGACCTGAGGGCACCATGCAATCCCAAGATTTTTTGAATGCTCTTTTTGTGGCAAGAAGTGCCCTTTCTAGGATTCCATTTTTAAGGTTGGTTTTGAAATGCCCTTTTTGCATTTCTAAACAATTCTGCAAAAAATTTAGCAAGAAATTAAATGCAGAAGTCCGAGTTGCTTTTTACGAGGACGAGCATAAACATATTATATCAATATCAATGAATACATTCATTGTGTCATATTTTAGCTTATTTAGGGATGTAGAAGATGGGATCTAGGGGCTTAACCCCTTTCATTAGGAGTATTTCAGACATTTGACTTTTATTAATAAGTAATATGTCCTCAAAAGGCTACATGGTTGCGAAGTTCTGTGGTGGGGCTCAGTTATCAAGATGTAAATATGATATCATACATATAGTATAATAACCTATAATGTAATATAACATAATAAAAATATACCGAGTGCGCCAAAAAGATAAAATATAATAAAAATATAACGGTTTAACAGAACAGACATTCAAACAACGCGACAAAAACCACATGAACTCAATCAGACACAAGAATACGAAAACAGCACGGAATTATCGAAGCATGTTTGGAGTCTCAAAGAACGAAACAAAGAACAGGGCGTCAATTGGTCAATTTCCAAACACGTAGCCCCATATTTCACCAAAACAAAGGGATGCAACCTGTCCTCACGGAAAACTATGCATCTTGAAAGCAAACAAAACAACACTCAGTAATAAAAGATCAGAATTAGTCTCGAAATGCCGCCATGAGAACAAATTTTATGTAACTAATTTAAAAAAGGAACTAACTTAGGAAACAGGAAGATAATGAGTCATTTAACACATCTAACACCACAATGTATACGATTAAAAAATCGAGTAGTGTATTTCAGTTGTCTGATGACCGATGTATAGCGTAAAACTCTGAGTAACAACGACAAATATGGTCATGCTTATTGTCTCATTCTATATTATTAAGCTATTAAAGACATCCTAGGGGCCAGCAGGAGGAATTATTCAACATGCCGAGCTGCCAATCAAATTACCACTTCACGTCGTAACTGTCGACATGTCGGAAAAGCGAAAAGCCTCCCGACAAGAAGTTAAAAATGTTGACGAAAATATTGAAAAACTTCGAGTAAATTTTGAAGCCCTGAAAAACAAGGATAATTACAATATAAATTATGTTCGCCAGCTTGTACAAACAACAGTTTCACGTGAACAATTTCACAGTTTCAAGAGACACATGTCGTTGTTAATATGAGCAGAAGGGATCGATGTTCGTGTCCTTACATTTTTGATATGTAATATGTTGTGCAATGAAGTCTCAATGTTGTAATGACAGATCGATGTCGTGAGGACACATTGATGTTAAGAGGAACTTTTCCAAACTTATACTATAAATCTTCTGGTATTGGTGGAATAATAAATGAACATTTGAAGTATAGTCTTGACAAAATAGTTAGAATTCTTACTGCTATTTTTATTCTTTTACTTAATGCTGGTATATTCCTTAAAACGTGGCTTATTAGGATAATAAAACCAATTTATAAAAACAAAGGGCTAAAAGCAGATGCAAACAACTACAGGGGCATAACAGTAGAAAGCTTTCTTGGGAAGGTATTTACTGGTTTATTGAATAAAAGACTTTCTACCTTTTTGGAAAAGAATGGACTACTGAACGAAAATGAAAGAAAATCAAATTTTCGTAATGGATATTTGACCGTTGATCATATATTTAACTTAAACTTAATTATCAATCATTTTCTCTCCAGTGGTAAAAAAAATGTACTGTCCATTTGCTGACTACAAAAAAGCATTTGATACTGTCTGGAGAAAAGGACTATGGACTAAGCTGGTCAATCATGGAATTTAAAGTCCTTTTTTTATGTAATAGTAAATATGTATGATGGAATTAAATCAATGGTAGAAAAGATGCAAGGAAGTAAGTGAAATGTTTCCATGCAGTAATGGTGTTTGACAAGGGGAGAACCTCTACTATTTGCAATATTTATAAATGATATGGAAAACTCTTTTTCAAATTTTGGTAATGAAGGGTTAGTTTTTTATTTAGATGATCAACAAATACTACGATTACATAAATTACTGTATGCAGACGATACAATATTATTTGCCAACTCAGCATAAAATTTACAAAAATTGCAAGATATTTTATTCAGATATAGTTGATGAAAATTAAAAGTAAATGTGGGTAAGACAAAAATTATTATATTTTCAAAAAATGGTAAATGGAGTAAGAAACTCAATTTTACTTACAATGGAAACCCAGTTGACATTGTAAATTAATTTAAATATCTTCGTATAATTTTTAAGAGCAATGGATGATTTCTTAGTGCTATTAAACTTATCAAAATACAAGCTAATAATGCAATGAGATATATAAATGTTAGAGCTAGAGAGAAAAATATGCCTATAGATTTACAATTAAAGTTATTTGATACGCTAGTAATACCAATTTTAACTTATGGAGCAGAAGTCTGGGGCTTTGAAAACACAAGTATGCTTGGCCAATTACAACTTCAATTTTACAAACTAATAATGAAGCGAAGATTTACTCCAAATTACATGGTATATGGAGAATCGGGACAGTTACCTATCTCAATCACAATTAAGTTAAGAATGATTGGGTATTGATTAAAATTGTTAACTGCGAAGGAAGAACAAATGTCGTGCAATTTAAATCATATGTTAGTCAATAAATGGGAAAATATAAAATAAATTTTCTAAAATTAAAAATATTCTTGATAACTCAGGGTTGTTTTTCATATGGGTAATGCAATATGTAAATAAAACAAATCTATCGAATGAAGTAGTTAAATGAAATGAAGTTAAACGATCAGTTTCTTCAAAAATGGAATAGCGAAATGCATCAAACAAAGGTAAAATGTATTCATGTATTAAAAATGTTTTTTAAATGGAAATATATTTCTTTAAATTGCCATCAAACCTTTAAATTGTCATCAAACCGGTTTACAACAGGAAATCATAAATTACCAGTCGAAATATGAAGATGGTCAAATGTTGATTATTGTTTAAGAAAATGTGATATGTGCACTACCAATGAAGTTGGAGATGAGTTTCATGCTCTTTTAAAATGCCTAGTCTTGACAGAATTAAGAGACCAATATGTGCCACAATATTTTTCAAAATATCCCTCTGAATTCAAATTTGACTCTTTGATGACACAAAATAACCAAAATACATTCTTCGCAAATATCGCAAAATTTGCAAAAAAAATTTTAGACATCGAGAAAGGATTTCCAGGCCTCCTGTAAAACTAAGCTAAATTCTATTTTTGGGCTTCTGTTTTGCCTGCTGTTTGCTTAGTAACTCTTTTAGTTTATTAATATTCTGTAATTTGTAATTCTATTTGTAATTAGTTTTTACTGTTAAAATGGGGCTCTCATTTTACCACTAGTTGGTGTATGGAGTTCCATCAATTTTGCTTGTTATTACATACATTTACTGGGGGTATGTCGTAATTTAAGATTTTTTTATGATGATGATGATGATGATGACAGTGCATCGATGTTATCGGAACGAACACAACCTGATGTTAAGATGACTGCTTGATGTTGTCATGAAATGCATGAGCCCAATGCGTTGTGGCGAATAGTGGTCATGTCTTCCCAAGATGCCGGCATGCAGCACAGGGACCACGGAGCCATGCTAAATGGGTGAGCTTCAACCACTCCACTTTTATCCAAAATTCTAGCATTTTTCACTGCGTGTTTAGGAGATTTATGTTTCAGTCAGGGTGAAATTGGGCTTGCAGCCTCCACCTGTGAAACGCTCTGTGGCCTTTCTTCATGTTAAAATTTCCATAATTATGTATTTACCCGAAATTTTAAAAGAACTTTTGATGGATATTTTTTATGATAGGAGTAACAATTCTAGATTGTCCTACAAAACCTTAGCAAGCCTGAAAACATATCTTTGTTACGGCTAGACTGCAGTTTAGCAGATCAAACTTTTTCACTATATTTGTATTTTCATTTCTCCTTCTCTCACTGAGAGTTATGGATAAACCAACATTCACATGGACTGAAGCCGTAAGCACTATATTTTTCAAGCAAACATTGACGGTGTGAGCAATCTAAAGATCCAGGAGAAGCAATCCACCAAAACTTGCTATATCCAAGTTCTTTTTACAGGCGTCTATGAGTCTCAAAATCCACGCAAGATTAGAGAAAGGAAAACAAAAATCGGCAATTTTTGAGTCATGAGTTATCATGTTTTCATTTTAATCAGGATCACACATAAAGTTGTTTGTACCTCATTTGAAAACAACGATTTTATAGTTTTCCAAAATTTATGGAAAGGTCTCTCGGGTCACGATTTCTATAATAACCAGATTTCATAATGGGCAGGATTTCCATACAAAGTTTATTTGAATGTTAAAGACTTCTTAAGGTTCTCTTCTGTTCTGCTCTTAGGGAATATATCTGTAGCGTTTTTATTTCGATGCATAATCACTTTTTCGCAAGTCATAAACGGACATGCAAGCAAAGATTTGTTTTAAGAGCAGCATATTTATTATGTGTGCTTGTAGCCACGACATGAAAAGCACACTAGTTCTCGTTTTCCATCTGCTCAGACAAAACCTGATCAGAAACATCTTTGCTAAGGTCGAAAATTTAAATTTCTATATGCATTAATTTTCATATGTAATAATTTCTATATCTTGTAAATTCATATGTAACAACAAAAGACAGTGCAGATTGCAGAAACCACCAGATGTGCTCGTCTCTATTATTTGTGATTTTTAGGATCTGAATAAGTAGAATTTGAGTATTAACGTAATGTTTGCAGACAACATAGTTACAAAACAAATTTCTACCTATTATTCTCTCATTTTATCTCTTATCGGTATTAAAACACACCAGACCAGAAATAACAGGAGAAGTGTTCTGAAGTGATCCTCTAGTTTTCATTGATTGACAAACTGAGTGTAAACAGAGTGCAAACTGATCGGAATGTTCGTCGTCTTGATGAAGCAAAACGGTTGTCAAAAGACATTTAAGTAGCAATAAGCCTTGGAGGTCTGATGAGCAGCCAAGTAATATTTATGCATAAGCATACGATAAACAGCGAGGCTGAAACTACGGATGAAATTCTAATTCGCACTGGCAGTAACGATATTGCAAAAGACATCCCAAAAAGAAAATCATCAACAACATCGACGATGCTTGTAAACGACTGAAAACAATCAGCCCAGAGATTAAAATATCGCTTTCACCAATCTTCTTGGAATCTTATGATACATAAAAAAAACGTAATTGAAATTAACAGAGCTCTAAAACGAGATTGCTTTAGTCATGGATCGAATTTCGGCGACCATAGTAAAATAACATTCAGTCACCTGGATGTAAGCATTTAGCATCCAGGTATGCATCGCAGCCCGTCCAGCAATCTGTTATTTGCTCATAATCTTGTAATGAAATGAAGCATTAAAAGAAGGAAGCATGCTCCACAAGCCTCCCTTATCAGCAGCTTCTTGGATTTGAAAAGGGCTTGTCGATAGCATCACAAAATGTGAACGGCGGCTTCGGGGGAACCTTGACGAGGTTGGAATAACATTTGACAGCCTGAGTATCAATATTCTTGATCTAAATGAGACTAAACTTGATTATTCCTACCCTAATGATCTCACTGAGGTCGCTGGCTACCAACAAAAACGTCTTGATAGAACTTGCAAAAGAGATAGTGTCCCTATTTATGCGAGGGACTCTATGAAATTTAAATCCCTTCTCAAATCCTTTCTTGTTATAGCTTGGTATAGGCCACCCAGTGACCCTGTTGCTGTCTTCACCCAACTGGAAAGTGTACTTTCCTATTTGGACAAAGAATATAAAGAGATTGTTCTTTTAGGGGGTTCAAATTGTGATCTATAATAAAAAGGTAGAATGGATAGATTGAGGAAAATTCAAAACAAATTTGTTTTCTATATGAGCTTTTCAATTTTAAACAACTTATTGAGCAGAGGGTTCGTTTCATCTCCTCCACAATCAATGATAACATTTTAACAACATGTGCCAAAAGCATTGTCGAATCGGGAGTGCATCATATTTCTACTAGCGATCACTTTCAGGTTTTTGTGTTGGAAAATTTGAAGGTGCAGTGGTAAAAGAGCATAAAATATTTAAAACTCGGTCCATGAAAAATTTGATTTTGAATCATTCCTGTCCGATGTTGCTAGTATTTGCTGGGACGATATGCTTAATCACCCAGAAAATATAAGTGTATCCACCAACGAGTGGGCCACCCTCTTCTAGGTAATTATTGGCAAACATGCACCTGTTAGAACTGTGCGTATTTCTGAGAAATACTTCCCTTGGAAACATAGGAGCCCGAAAGAGCTGATTCGGAGTAGAGACAATCTAAAATTTTAAGCAACGAAGGAAAAGCCCCCGCTTCTTATGCGTTCTTACAAGCATCTCAGAAACAGAGTAAATCGCTTAAATCCTTAGATCCGCCAGATCCTTAGAAACTTACTAGGGTTACTGCTTCCTTTATACCAAGTGCGCCAAAAAAAAGGAACATCTTTGACGAGCTATCAAAAATTGTGTGCTCCACAGATTACAACGATTATAGATGATATTCAAGTCAAAAGGACCAAACTATTTAAAACAATTTTTAATGATTATGTTCGATGCTTGGCCTTTTCAAAATCGTTTCAACCTCACAGAATCTCGAAAACACTGAGAAACTTTGAACAATTGTCTAAAGCTTGAGATCACATGGACAAAGAGAGATTCTCGCGACCATGTCAAAGACTCTTTCGAATCAAAGACGCGTTCCGTTTTCATGCGTTTTCTTTTTTCACCCGTCAGTTTTTGCAGTTTGAATAATGGCTTTCATTTCCTTTCAAAGTATGAAGTTAATGTCTCAATGATATCAATGCTTTTCAATGTTTTCGAGCTTCGGTAGGATAAAAACAAATTTGGAGAATTGTTTGTAATGCATGCACAAGCATCGAAAACAATCGCCCAAAATTTCTTCTGTAACTAGTTTAGTCCTTTTCACGTGAATATCAACTGTAACCATTGCAATACGCGCGGTACACGATTTTTGGTAGCTCGTCAAAGATGTTTCTTTTTTTTTTGCTTACCTGGTATATAAATTCTTCCATACTCTTTGAAAAACTTGCTTTCAACCAGTTATACCGATATCTGAACGAGAATGGATTCTTTTCTTTCAGTCAATCTTGATTTAGAGGACTACATTCTACAGTCACATGCTTGCTTAAATATACCGATAACTGGTACTACTCGCTTGCTACTGGACTCATGCTAAGAATGGCATTTATTTATGTTCAAAAGGCTTTTGATACTGTTGACCGTGATAAACGTTTGATGAAGATAGGACTTTACGTGATTCGTCAAAGTGAACTCTCCTAGTTGCAGTCTATTACCTCTCTATTAGAAAACAATATTTCAGGGTTAATGGAGAGGATTCTCATATCAGAGATATCAAAGTTGGATTTCACCAAGGCATGTGCATCGGTGCTCTTCTCTTTAGAAAATTAATAAAATAAATAAATTGTTGTTGCTTGTAGTACGTCGAGATAGATCATGAAAATTAAATTTAAAGAAAAGTCCGACTTCTGTACAAATAAATACGATACATTTATTTACGACGTTTCAAACTTTCTCTTGATCAGGTTTCTTCTCTTTAGGTCTACATAAATGACCTTCCATAGTGTGTCCAGTTCTCCGTTGTATCTATGTATGCTGATGCTGCAAGCTTATGTGACTTAAAGAGGCCTTAAATGAAGAACTCAAACAATTAGACTATGACTAAAAGGCAGCAAATTGTCTTAAAACGTATCTAAAACTCACTCAATGCCAATATGCACTAAATCTAAGCAGCAAGCTTTGGCACATTCAGATGATAAATTTAGTCTCGAGATTTTTGATGATGAGTTAGACGTAGTTAAAAAACCAAGTACCTGTACCTGGGTGCTCAATTTATAAGCAGCCTTTACTGGAGAGAGCTATTTTTACAAAATTATCCAAGGCTGTCGGGCTCACAAAGTATACAAAACGATCCCTTCCATTTGATACATTAAAAACGCTGTACACTGCAATTGTAGAGCCACATTTTCGATACTGTTACACTGCCTGGGGTCATTGTGGAGCCACTAAAATAAATATACTTCAAAAGCTTTATAACAGAACTGCAAAAATAATAAGTAACAGGAGCATTGATTCTCCAGCAATACCACTTATTGAAAGTTTAGTATGGAAAACCATTATTGACCTAAAAAATTTGGAAACTATTACAATGAAATTCAAATCCATTAATGAACTGGCTCCTAGATACATTAATGATCTTTTTATTAGGAATTCAGAAACTCGTCCAAGCTTTTCCATTCGAGGGTCTAAATTGTGGAATAGGCTGAGTTGAAGCTAACTTTCTCATTATCTAAATTTAAAAAATTTGTATAACTACTCTTCAATTTTACAATATATTAAATTTACTTTCCCTTTTTCATAATTTTTGAATATTTTTATATATGCAATTAGAGTCTTTACAAATTGTAAATTAGATTTTTGAAATTAGCTTTTATAGCAATAGAGCCCTTGAAAACAAATCATTAGATTGAAGGGCCTCGCCCTCCTTACAGGATTGAAATTAAAACGAGACGAAATGAAATGAAACGCTGTAGCTACTGCGCAACTTGGCCATATTTATTCCAAAATATCCCAAATTTTTCCTAGCCTCAAATTTATTGTGCTACACGTGGGAACAAATAACATAGCCCGTGACTTGTAACAAGGCCAAATGGATAAATAACATGGCCACATGGACAAATCAATTTCTTGGAATACCATGGGTTTTAAAACACGATTGATGTTGTTTGTACAAATTGCTCTTTACTGTGTCTTATCTTTTGAAACAGTTCCGCCTTCATTGCGAGTCTTTTTGTGCGCCTACGGAGCGGCCTCGCGAGAGAGAGGTAAAAATCCTTGCAGCGAAGGCGCAATTGTTTCACAAGATAGGACACATTGAAGACCATGTTATACAAATAACATTAATCGTGTTTTAAAACCCATGGGAATACCACTGCATGTCAAACAGAAGGAATATAAAACGTACAACATTAACAATCATATTTTCCTATAGGGCTCGGGTTGCATATCTTGGACTTATGTTCATCCAAATAAGAAGTCAAAAAAACACCATGAGTGGCACTATTTGACTCCAAAATCCAAATGAAGCGAAATCACCAAAATGATGGCACTATTTGACAAAATCACCTTCACCAAGTTTTATGGACATATTAAAAGGTATAAGCAAGGTATCTCCAAAATATATTTGAATATAGCGACATAAATTTTCGATTGCTCTATTGTAACGAGAAAAAATAGAACAATATATTCTATTAAAATATCCAAGAAATTGTAGTACTAAGTTTCTTATAAAGGTGTCTCTTATAAATAATAAATAATGTGTAGTAAGAGATCACAAACTATGGAAACAAGTACTGATAAATGATGAAAATGCATTCATCTGTCTGAACTAAACTACATTTTGACTGCATTGGTCTCAGTGCGATAAATGAAAATAATATTGATATGTATAAATAAATTTTGGAGGATTATGTATTCCATCATATAATCTCTAAGTATAATAATGTATGCGGTGTCGGTAATTACGTAAAACAACACATAAAACTAAATATTTCAAATAAACTAGACTTGGTATGCAATGGCTGGTGCGAAAACCTCTGAGTCAACCTGAGTAAAAATAAAAGAGAAACAATCATAGATATCATCTACTACAGACACCCAAAGGCGATATAGCTGGAAAAAACAGTTTAGAAAACTCACAAATTTAACACTAATCGATCTATAACTATAGGAGATATTAAAATTATGAATATAACCAAGCCTGGAGAAACAGAACCAAAGATTATCTGGATACGATGTTATTTCATGAATATCTCCATCGATTCATATTACCCCTCTTAAGAGTGACGGACAACTCAGCTACAGTAATGGATCATATCCTCTTTTTTTTGAAGAAAAAAGCACCATTGAAAAAATTCAATCTAAGGAAAGTTTCTATTTAATAACAAAGATGTAGTCTGTTCTAGGTAAAATATTGAACCTAAAAAAGAAGACTCGCAAATGCAGTACAATCACATTTTTCTGGCATTTCTGATAGAATATAGTACACAAAATCAAATTGTTCCTATTTTTTCTAAACACCACAGCAAAAACGTTTCTTCTTAGAAATGATAAGTGAAAAGGAAGTAATCAGTGAAGTAGATAAATTGAAAAATAAGAATGCCATTAGAAATGATGGGATAAAACATTGTTTTATCAAAACATCAATTTTAGGCTAAGCCAATTAACACACAAATATAACACGTATTTTGATACTGGAGATATGCCTGATATTTTGAAAATTGCAAAATTAAGCCAAAATTTTTTTAAATGGCGAGAGATAATCCAAATAATTACAGATATATTTACTTTTATCGCATTTTGAAAACTCATTGAACTTCTTTTAGCAAAACTAATCATTTCATCTTCAAGGAAAAACACAATCTCCTATATGACCTCAAGTTTGGCTCCAGATAGGGTCGTTCAACTGTCCATTCCCCTTTAGAACTTATTGACAATCTACATCAAGATCTTGATAAAAATAACTCTTGATAGGTATCTTCCTCAATCTCTCAAAAATCTATCTATGAGCTAATATGAAAAGTGTGCCTCAAGGCTCAATACAAGGCCCGATACTTTACCGTGTTAGTGATATTCCTAAAGTAATTTCAGCGAAACCAAAACTCTTTGCCGATGACAAATATATTTTTACCTTTCACGTGAATAGTACAAACTTATCTTCATCAAAATAAACAAGGAACATAAAATAAAATGCTTCATGAATGGCTAAGAGCAAACTAGTTGTTGGTAAATACCAGGAAAGCAAATTATTCTATTTTTGTACCTTCTAAAAGTTGTCAAACCTCCACGTATGCAATTTCAATGAATAAATAGAGGTGAAGATATTAAATATCAAGTCATAAAGATACACAATAATCCCCATATAAATGAAGTTAAGAGCGAAATTAATAAATTTTCTTCCATGTATCCTAAAACTTGACATAAATGTATTAGTACCAAAAAATGCCTATTAACCTCATATGACTCCCTCGTAGCTTCTAAGATAGGTTATATACTTTTTATGGACATCTAAAATCAGTTTACGGTATAGTTGCAACAAAGAAAATAAACGTACTTCAGTAACTACAATAAAATTCTTAAAATAATTCCAGATATTGAGATATTCAACAGCACGTTTGCACCGAGAAATGGACATTATCAAAGTTCATAATCTTTACTGGATAAGAACCTTAAGCATAAAACATTTTGCCATAAATATTTTAAAATTATTTTAATACAGATGAAAACTCACATAAATATCAAACTAGACCCAATTTAAACTACAGAATTCTGAAATCAAATAAAAAGAGTCGAAACTAGAATCTGCAAAACATTGGTGCTCGTATGTATGTGGAATAACCTCTCTCTTTCTAAACAAACACAACATTATGTCTAACAACCAATATTATAATCAAGAAGATAAAAATATGAATAATAATCTAATTTTAATAATCACGCTAAATTTTACTAACACAAAATGTATCTTGTCGTTGAACCATTGCGTTGTCTTTACATGTTTTGGCATGGACGGCTGCAAACGCATACTTTCGTAAACGATGGTGTTATAGCCTTCTGCTTAAACGATTATGTTATAGCTTTATGATCAAGAATAAAGGAAATTGCAAAAAATAAGTGTGAAAATGGCGGGCACTGAAAGAAACTCTTTGGTAATTTATCCTGTGGATGGTTCAATCCCCGATGTTTCAGCATTTTCTGATTTTTGTTTGCTTCCGGCGGTATTTCTGGCAAGATCTATACTGAATATCATAAACACATTCTTAAATTTTGCAGATTAGTGACTTGGCTACACATTCTCCGTATCGCTTTCCGTACTGATATGTCGCTATATGCAAAGACTGGTTTCCGAACAGTTGCTAAAACATGCCAACTTATTGTGTTGTTTTAAAAATTAAATTTGATTTATAAGAAAATTTAATTTAGCCTCGGAGCGAATATTGTATTTTAAAGTTGACATTTTTTAAAGATTAGATTCTATTGATCGATATTCAAGACCTTCTGAGTTAATTTTCTTAATAACTACCTTTATTCGTGTTTGTTTGTTCAGAAAAGACCCACTAACCACCATCAGTAACAAACAATTACGTTCATATCACTATCATTCTCAATGAGCAGCATGCAAAGTGTAAAATTTAAATTGATAATTATTTTGAAGAAACTCTGGCCTTATTATTGACGATGATGCCGTTTCAATCCACAAACGCACTTCGAATGTGACACTTCAGGTTGTGGTTTTGGTTTAGGTCCCTTGGGCTAGCATTTTTTCAAATGTAAGCCAAATAGAAAATGAAGCGAAGACAGTACAGTTCTGCGATTCGTTTCGAATCTCGCGTTTTCTTGACGAAACTCCCTAAAATCTGGAAGATAAAGCAATAAATATTGCCATTTTCTGAAATACTCGGCTGTGATTGGGACACCGAGATCTCATATCCCTGTCTTGTTTTTGAAACAGTTATGAAGCCAGGCCCTCGTTGAAGCTGGCTATCAACAAAAACGTCAGCGAAAATAGAGGGACTGTGTTGCCAATCCACAACTTGGCGCCGAAAACGAAACATGAATAGTTTACGCACACGTTGACCTCTTATTGAACACGGTGTACACGATCCGATTAAAGTTCGTGAATTGTTTTGGCGTTTCCGTTTCAACGGGCTGAAACGCATCGTCAACAATCATTGGATTCATGAGGATGAATTAGAAATAAGCAATTAGGAATTCAGAAGTAAGATTGACAATTCTCTCTACTAATAAGCACGAAAATAATTTCAAATACTAATTGTAAAACGACCATCTTTTAGTTGGAAACAGATTGAAATACAAAGAATTCATCACTACTGTACAAAATTTAGTCAATTAATCACAAACAATTATGTATATATTTCAACAATACACGAGGAACCAGCCTTGTCCCTCTCATTTATGCCGTCTGTTCTTGTTGAAAGAAAGAAATTTTTTTTTCAGGACACATCGGCCTCACTTTAAGAATAAAAAGCGATGTTAATTAATCAAGTTTTCATTATTTATTTATATCCACCGGGTGGTTCAATGGATATCTAAAAAAATGAACATGAAAACATTGATAAATATAACTTAGAAGAACAGCTGCTCTTTCAATTACATCACAAAGTTGTTTTTTTTAGTTGATTCTAATTCAAGGTATGCTGGGTGAATAAAAGGCGCACGCTTCAACAAAAGAAATAGTGGATTTTCATGTTAAAAATTCCTTGAAATAGCTAAAGAGTGAAGCAAGCCTTTCGCAATTTTGTTTTAATAAAGCGACATTATCGCACAAACAGTTTCAAAATGTTCTAAATTAAGAATTTCTCCTTTCCTTAAAACATTTCCTAGCAACAGTGTTCGGACATTTGACATTTTTTCTGTGTTCAGGGGAGCAGAAGGTTAACAGATGTGCCGCGAAACCTTCATGTAACGAGCAATTTTTGGAGGAACTTCTCTGTCAGTTGTTAGGTATCCGTTGAGTTAATGTGGATTTGATCACATTACTGAAATTTGGGACAACGGCAAGGTGCCCGTTGTTTGGGCGTGTCTGTTGGAGGGAGGTGTCCATTATTAGAGGTTTCACTGTAGTATTTTCACTACTAGAAAAGTACTAGATTGCTTTGTAAACGTCAATAAGAGTTTTTATCCCTAAACGGTGTTGTCTTGACATAAATGAATGCGGTCTACTAATCATAGTTCGGGTCCGTTTTCTATTTGTGATATAACATATGATTAGCAATGTATGGAGGTGAAATCGTTGCTTTAAAATGCTGAAAAACTATTAAGAACTTGAAATGTATTTGCAATTGGATACGAGGACGGAGAACCATTTGATGAGACTGTAAGTACTCGGAAGGTCGCATCTGACTACAAGGTCTATCTCTATAATAAGTCCTCGATGATGTAACCAACGGAAAACACTCTAGCAAGCGGAGAAAAATTTAGCGTTTGTACCAAAGTTTCTGAAACTGTGGAAATTACTTCGTTTGTTAATTTTCTTGATTATTTACGACAATAGATTTTACTGAATTATTAAGATTTTCTAAATGAGAACGTATTTATGTGTGCAATGCAACGGTTGATTCAAATATGAAAACTATTACGAAAGACAAATACCAGACATAAGAGACAAAAGAAATATAAAAATCTATAAATCAAAATTGGAATGCAATTGTATTCCTGGAAACGTTATGATCTTGATTCGAAACTTTTTAAGACACCGAATACAGCGTGTTCTGTTAAATGGAAAAAGCTCACAATGGGAAACTATATCGGAAGGAGTACCCCAAAGATCAGTACTCGGTCCTTTATTATGATCTTGTTGACAATGTTGATAGCGATGTAAAAATTTTTGCTGATGACACTTCAATCTTTCCTGTTGTTGGCGATGAGACCACAACTGCCCAACAACTGAATAGGGATTTGGAAAGGGTACGCGTTATGGGAATGGCGATAGAAAATGGAATTCAATGCCAGCAAAACTGAAGAAGTAATTTTTTCCACTAAAAGAAGAAAGCCTCATCACCCCCAACCTGTTCCTTGGTAACACTGAAATTGAGAAGAAGTCGGAACACAAACACTTGGGTCTGATATTGGACTCTAAACCTAATTTCCAAAGCCCCATTTGTGAAGCAATTATGAAAGCCAGAAGGGGTATTGGCATCACAAGGTATCTTTCAAGATATGTATCAAGGGGCGTTCTTGATCAAGTCTACAAATTGTATGTAAGACCTCATCTTGACAATGGTAACACAATCTATCATAGATTTGACCAAATATGCCTTTAGACCTGACGGGAAAACTTGAACAAACACAGTACTCTGCGGCACTTGCAGTAACTGGTGCTTGGAGAGGCACC
>JAYJMH010030644.1:0-17125 GCA_036873815.1 Phacellophora camtschatica
GTTCGATTATCGAACGCAATGAATCTTGGGAAAAAGCCCCCTGCCGCCATCTTTTTCGGAATTATATATTATTTCAGTAGGGTCGAGTGATATCTCAAAATCTAATTTAATCTTTCGGAAATTATTATGCGTTATTTTTACTTCCTAGTAACCGGGTTTACCGGATAGCCCAACAAACGAAAATACGTTTTTGGTCCGCCCGGTATTATCCTGTGAAAAGGGCCATATCATGTAAAAAAAAATAAACATAAATGTATACCATATATTTCAGGGTTGGAATACAAAATGATACAGGAATATTTTAACGTAGTTTTTCTTTTTTTTTAGGATGCTCGTGAGACTGTCTTGATTGATTTAGAATTAGCAAAACGAGAGAATTTTTATTTTGGAGCAAAGCTGGTACGTGGTGCATATATGGAACAAGAAAGAGCCAGAGCAACTGCCGTTGGCTATGATGATCCAATACACCCCAACCATGAAGAAACAAACAAGTGCTATAACACTGTCATAGACTGTCTACTTGATGCTGTTGCAAATAGAGGCGCAAATGTCATGGTTGCATCTCATAATGAAGAGTCTGTAAGACTTACTGTTAAAATGTGAGTTTATTTTATTTGTGAGTTTATGTTTTCTTTTATGACGGGTTGAGTGACCAAGTGGTTGAGGCGCTGCGTTCGGGGCCAGCTGTCGGAACTTATAACAACAAAATCTACAGCCAACTCAGATGCCTTTCCTTTCGAGGTCGGTAAATGAGTAACAGCTCAACCGGGGTAAAATGTTATCAAACTATGGAAAAGAGTGGAGCCCTACCCTGTCCGCCATTGGTAGCAGCTATTGAGAAATGAGCCTTCGGGTTGCCTTTGATGGAGTTCGACCTAGTGATCGGCCTGCTTAGTTACTGTTATTTTATATGTAACTAAAATAGATCTATATATAATTTAAGATACCAATTCGAACTGAAATTGAATTAAATCAAATTATATCTTAAATTTTAAACTCTACATCATTTTATAACAATAAAAAACTTTTAATTTTGCCATCAGCATGGTATATATTTATCCCGTGTGAGCGAAAAACCCGAGGGACGTTTGCCGAATTATTTTTCTTTTAATTCTTACACCAGCAAACCTTCGTTTATTTCTTCCAAACTCGGTATTTTAAGAATTTTCTTTTACTCATTTGGTATTTTAAAAATCTTATAGGATGAAAAAGTACAAAATAAGTGCTGATGATGGCAAAGTGTTTTTTGGTCAGTTGCTTGGAATGTGTGATGGAATTACTTATGCACTTGGTGAGTCATTTATTATCAAAATCTTATTTTTGTTATCTCTTACATTTTTTAGCTTCAAACCTTTGACTGGCCGACTTGAAATCGATAACACTTTTATTTAAAGGCCTAAAACGTTTCAATGGCAAATTAACTTATTTTCTCCTGATTTTATCCTAATAATATCTCTCTAACATGTGCCTTTTTATAATTGAGGTAACAGATATTTCGAATGTTATCAGGCTGTTTGCTGAATGTGTTTTTAAGAAAATTCACATTCACGTTTCCGCATTATACTTGCAAAACCAAGGCTTTTTTGGGACACCCCATATATATTGCTGTTTACTAATATTTCAGTTTTTTAATTACTCTCTTGATTACTCAACGATTAATGATTTTTCCAGAATTCAAAAGTGTTTTTTCAGAATTAACTAATTCGACTGTTATACTGATAATTTGTTTAATCTCTAGGCCAAGCTGGTTTTTCTGCGTATAAATACGTTCCATATGGACCTGTTGTTGAGGTTCTGCCCTATTTATCACGTCGTGCAATGGAAAACAGGGGACTTTTACGCGGAATTGTCAAGGAGAGAGAAATGCTTTGGAATGAACTGAAACGCAGGGCTCTCCAAGGTGAGCTTGGACACAACCCATCTTTGCTTCATAGGTAGCATATAACGAGACACGTTCTAGAATCGTAATTTAAGAAAATCGTTTCTTAAATTCATTTTTCAAATCTATTGTTTTGCAAATAACTTGTTGGGGCTAATTTTATTTTATAGATGTTGTTAACTTATTCATAGTCAATAGATTCATAGTCAATTCTATAAATCTTAATGTGTAACATGGTTTTTGTTATTAAAGATAATTTTTTCTACTTAGGACATTATTTATTCTATTATTAGTTATTTTTCTGTTGATTTTAGTTGATCTCATAAAATATTAATTGGAACAGTGGATTAGTAACCTTGGGTAAAGGTAGAAGATTTGTAATGGAAGTAGACTACTCTAAAGTCCGGAATAAGTGGGCCAACTTATCACTTTTTTGAAAATTTAACACTCATTATTTCAACCGTTAATTGATTTTGTAATATGTTCCATAGAATGCCGTACTTTAAGAGAAATTTCTGGTCGATAAATTACTCGTCTTAAATTTTTACTGCCTTCCCCCTCTCATTAAATTGTGCTCCCATTTCCAACCGCTTCTTTCACCGCCCTGTTTATTACGCTGCACTAAAAATTGTATCCCCCCCCCACCATCTTTCATCTCAGCTCCCGTCTATTTCGGACTTCGGAGTATGGTACAAATTACATCACTCGTGTTTTTTTACAATTGTATTGCCAACATGGATTAATATTTCCATTCTTAACACTCATTACCTTTTTTGATGCGTCATTTCTATCAAATGTGAACAAAACAATTATGGTATACCATGAGACTTTGCTATTTTACCCATAAACTGTCAATTTTTAAAAGGCCCCGATTTTGGTTGAAAACTAAGGCTAAAGCCTTCCCGTTTTACCCAAAATCTTCCAATTTTGAAATGCCTCGTTTTCCTTAAAAACTAATGCTATAGCCTTCCCATTTTACCCAAAATCTTCCAATTTTGAAATGCCTCGTTTTCGGTAGAAAATCAAGACTATAGCCTTGCCATTTTGCCCAAAATCGTCCAATTTTGAAAAGGATCGTTTTCGGTCAAAAACTAAGGCTATAGCCTTGCCATTTTATCTAAAATCTTCCAAATTCGAAATGCCTCGTCTTCGGTAAAAAACTAGGGCTATAGCCTTGCCATTTTACCCAGAATGTTCCAATTTCGAAATGCCTCGTTTAGGTCAAAACCTAAGGCTATAGCCTTCTCATTTTTTCCAATATCGAAATAACTCGTTTTCACTCAACAACTAAGGCTATAGCCTTGCCATTTTACCCAAAATCGTCCAATTTCGAAAAGTATCGTTTTTGGTTGAAAACTAAGGCTATAGCCTTATCATTTTACCTAAAATCTTCCAATTTCGAAATGCCTCGTTTTTAGTCAAAGACTAAGGTTATAGCCTTGCAATTTTACCCAAAATCTTCCAATTTCGAAATGCCTCGTTTTCGGTCAAAGCCTAACGCCATAACCTTCTCATTTTACCCAAAAACTTCCAATATTGAATTAACTCGTTTTCACTCAACAACTAAGGCTATAGGCTTGCCATTTTACCCGAAATCGTCCAATTTCGAAAAGGATCGTTTTTGGTTGAAAACTAAGGCTATAGCCTTGCCATTTTACCAAAATCTTTCAAATTCAAAATGCCCCGTTTTCGGCAAAAAACTAAGGCTATAGCCTTGCCATTTACCAAAAGACGTCCAATGTCAAAAAGGATCGTTCTTTGTTGAAAACTAAGGCTATAAGCCTTCCCGTTTTAACCAAAATCTTCCAATTTCGAAATGCCTCATTTTCGGTCAGAGCGTAAGGCCATAGCCTTCTCATTTTACCCAAAAACTTCCAATATTGAAATGCCTCGTTTTCGTTCGACAACTAAGGCTATAGCCTTGCCATTTTACCCAAAATCGTCCAATTTCGAAAAGGATCGTTTTGGGTTGAAAACTAAGGCTATAGCCTTCCAGTCTTACCCAAAAGTTACCAATTTTGAAATGCTTCGTTTTCGGTCAAAAAACTAAGGCTTTAGCCTTCCCTTGTTACTCAAAATCTTCCAATTTCGAAATGCCTCATTTTCGGTCTAAAACTAAGGCTATAGCCTTGCCATTTTACCAAAATCTTTCAAATTCAAAATGCCCCGTTTTCGGTCAAAAACTAAGGCTATAGCCTTCTCATTTTACCCAAAAACTTCCTATATTGAAATAACTCGTTTTCACTCAACAACTAAGGCTATAGCCAAAATCTTCCAATTTCGAAATGCCTCGTTTTCGGTCAAATCCTAAGGCTATAGCCTTTCCATTTCACACAAAATCTTTCAATTTCTAAAAGGATCGTTTTTGGTTGAAAACTAAGGCTATAGCCTTCCCGTTTTAACCAAAATCTTCCAATTTCGAAATGCCTTGTTTTCGGTAAAAACTAAAGCTATAGCCTTGCCATTTTACCCAAAATCGTCCAATTCCGAAATGCCACGTTTTCGGTCAAAAACTAAGGCTATAGCCTTGCTATTTTAACCAAAATCTTCCAATTTCGAAATGTCTCATTTTCAATCAAAACCTAAGGCTATAGCCTTCCCATTTTACCCAAAAACTTACAATATTGAAATGCCTCGTTTTCGATCAACAACTAAGGCCATAGCCTTTCCATTTCAACCAAAATTTCCAATTTCGAAATGCCTCGTTTTCGGTCAAAACCTAAGGCTATACCCTTACCATTTTACCACAAAAGTGCCAATTTTCAGTAGCCGCGTTTCGGTACAAAAAAAAAACTAAGGGTATACCCTTACCATCTCACCGAAAAGAATTCTAATTTTGAACAGGCCTCTTTTTCGTTCGAAAACATAGGCTATAGCCTTGCCATTTTACTTTAAATCGTCCAATTTTGAAAAGGATCGTTTTTGGTTGAAAACTAAGGCTATAGCCTTTCCGTTTAACCCAAAATCTTCCAATTTTGAAATGCCTTGTTTTCGGTAAAAACTAAGCCTATAGCCTTCCCATTTTACCCAAATCTCCTAATTTTAAAATGCCTAGTTTTCGGTCAAAAACTAAGGCTATAGCCTTCCCATTTTACCCAAAATCTTCCAATTTTGAAAAGCGTCGTTTTTGATAAAAAAAAACTAAGGCCTTCCCATTTTACCCAAAATATTCAAATTTTGAAAAGCGTTGTTTCGGTCTAAAAGAAAGACTTACAATTTTTTCTCAAAAGAGGCAATCTTAAAAGTCTCGTTTTCGGTCAAAACGAAGTCTATAAGCTTACCACTTTACACCAAAAACGCCAATTTCTAAATAGCCTCGTTTTTAGTTAAAAAAAATAGGGCTATAGCCTTATTAATAATAATAATATAATTGATAAGAAAGAGAAGGCCATTGGCCTGCCTATGAAAACTTTTCGCAATCACGAAAAGTTAATCGCAATCATGAGTGAGTGGTTTATTGAAAGTACTGTAAAAGTTTCTCAAGTTCCTTCACCGATTGTGCCTTCACAACTTCATATGGAAGGATGTTCTACTTTTCGACAATTCGTTGTGGGAAAAATTCTCTTCTGAGTCTTAAATTGCTAAGACCTTTGTAGACTTTGTAATTGTGTCCACGAGTAATCGAGGTACTCAATGTGAAAAATTCTGCAGTATGCATGTCAATGTAATTGTGAAAATACTTGTATACATAAATCATGTCACCTTGCAAAATTTTGGTCTTTCTGAATACGATAGGTGCTTAATTTTGAGAAGTAAGTATGTTGCTCTTCTTTGTAAACGCTCAATAGATTTGATGTGTCTAATCAGATAAGGGTGCCAAACTGCCCCTCCGTATTCCAGAATAGGTCGTACAAGGGATTTATAAAGTGAGTTAAAAACTTGCTTGTCGATGTATTTAATCGATCTTTTGATTGAAGCTAAAACTCCATTGGCAAGTTTTATAGCGTCACCTATAAGTTCATCAAATTTCAACTTATTGTCAACGACGATTAAAAGATTAAATTAGGCTATAACCTTACCATTTTAGCTGGAATACTTCCAATTTCGAGCTTCCTCGTTCTCATCCAAAAAGTAAGGCTTATAACATTACTATTTTGAGCAAATATAAGCCAATTTGGAAAAATTTAGTTTTCATAGAAAAGGTAAGGCTACAACCTTGCCATTTTGAGAAAATATAAGCTAATTTTGAAGAGTCTAGTTTTCAGCGTAAAGGTTTCAAAATTATAAAAAGTCGGATATTATGACCAGCTGCTATTTAGAGAACATTTTTTTAAAATCATCATTGCTCATTTTTTCAACGGTTTCCGATTTGGTCTGTTCAACGTCACTCAGGGTCGGTTTCTCTAATTCGATTTCTTCTGTTTTTGAACACGATGAAGCAGCGTTAGAATGGATGGATCTCGGTAACATTGAAATCTGAGTTTTTGCTCTTCCTCGACTAAAATTATAAGAGAAAAAATAAAGATTAAACTTTTGACAACTATACATTTTTTGTGAACAAAAACACGTTATACAAACAATTGTTGAATACAAAAGTAAAATGGAAGGAATGAAAATTATGAATGAAGAATTAACCACATGAATGAAGAGAAAAGATACCTCTGAACAGGGGTAGAGCCACCGGGGGGGGGGGGGTTCTGTCCGCACTTTTAGGGTAGGAAATTGCTACATTATTTGCAAAAAACCCCATCCAGACATCTTGATTTGATTTTTGATTAATCAACGTTTAACCCGCGATAATTTCCCCTCTGGCACCAACTCTGCCTTTTGAATACATTTTTAAATAAACTAAAACGTGGCAACACATTTTTTAATGAAATAAAACAATTAATAAACGAAGACAAAAATTTCTGTTAAAAAATGGGTGCTCCGTTTCGTTTCCTCTCGTACATTTTAAACCAAAATTTTACCAAATGAGTGGTCTAGTTTAAATGCTTTAATCTGTTAACAAAAGAAAAGCAACACCAAAGTAAACCGGTAAGAAATATAAAAATAATTTTAACAGCAACTGACTATCTTTAAATTTTACCTTCCAGGCTGCAGTATTTTGCGCTGCTCATATCTTACTTCTGGTTGCGCCGTCTTTTCTTTTCGTGGAGGAGCCTTTGATATTGCCACGTTGATTGTTCTTCCTTTCAATGTATGAGCATCCAATTTAATGACGGCAGTCGACGCAGATGCCTGAATACCATATATACATTTGGTAAGTTTATGGACACAATACCGAGGGGTGTATCACTGCCGAAAAGGTTGCTATTAAATATCATAAATGGAATGTTTTAAAACAGAAATACGATTATTTGAAGGAAAACTAAGGGTGTATTCTTTTGGTACCATTTTCAGCCTCTTCTGGTTTTCGCAGGCTTCGCAAAGATAAAAAACGCAAAAATTATTTTGGACATCTCTTGAAAAAACGGCAGACTTTCAAGCCTCCGAAATCTTCTGCCTCCGCAGCTAGAACGTTTCAGAGATTTTGGCTTTCATTAGCATTTTTCACACCATCAAAGGTGCGTAATTTGAATTTCAAATGCTCTTGAATGGTATTCTAACAACTCTGCCGTTTTCAGAATTCACATTTTTTTGGCTTTCGGTTTTCAAACTCTCCAAAGTCTTCAAATTCCAGAATTAAGAAGATGTTAAAAAGCCAAAAGAATACGCCCAAAGTAAGAATTTGTAAAAAATGAAATTATCGATTAATCTACAAGTAAAATAAATATTGCATGTTGATGGCTGTGTTAACACCCACTACAAAAATTTTGCAAAAAATAAAAACACAGGCTCATGTAAACAACATCCTCCTCCTTGTTAAACTTCAGGATGCAGAAGGTTTAGATCCAGAATGAGTTCAAGGCCAATGTAGATTAACAGATTAAATAAACGAATCTGTTAACAAAAGAAAAGCACTGCGTTCGGTCTGTACGTCAAGCTGTGGTCCGAATATTTTCCAACATACATCAAGTAATCGTATAATAAAGTATTCATTATATGGCATTCAAAAATAGTATTTACTTTTGTGGCCTAGGCCCAAACAATGAAGCCTGTCATTAGTTTCTGTTAAAAAAATATGGCTTTTAGGACCGATCAAGAAGACATACAATAGTTCCGTTACCGGTCCGAGAAGCCATATTATCGAGCGCCATACAATAATTTTATGCATTTATTCTTGAATTAGTATCAAAATAAAACAAACAGAACATTTGTTTTGTACTTACCTCCTCAAAATATTCAACGTAAGCATATCCTTTTGACTTTCCAGCTCTGTTTGTCACTATTCTTACCTCTTTAACACTGCCAACCTATTAGCACAAAATTTTGATATTCTATTAAACTTTCTTCATAGAATACAACATCTAATCTACTTTAATGATACTTGTCTTCAATGCAAACAAAGAAATGCTGACGCCTTACTAGCTTGAACTGCCGAACAGAAACGATAAATATATAATAATTACAAACATGTAAGATAAATGAATTAATATATATGTATATAATCTAATTTACATATAAAATATGATGTTAGAAATAGCAACAAAAGAACAATCAAAAGAACAAGCTGATTGGTAAATTCTGATGAAACGGAAGATAAAAAGTTTGCAATTATGAGATATCAAGACCGTTCCTAATTTGACTTAAGTCAGGTAAAAATGTTCTGAACCGTCAGAAAATAATTTAACTTTTATTTTATTTTTCGTTTACTTCAATTTAAAACAGATTGCCGTATTTCTTCTTATAAACGCCGCGGCGTTTATCGAATTGTTTACGAATTTTGTGTATCGTTTATTGAGGGCGACGTTTATTAGAGGGAGGCGTTTATTGCAAAATAAAAAAAAAGGAATAAAAAAAATAAAAAAAAATGAAAGTAAAAATGCTTCACTTTTAATTAAAATATGAAATTGAGACCGAAGATATAAAGGAAAATCCTCTTTTTGGAAATGATGAACATTAAAGGAGTTAACTGAGCAGTTCCGAGATCTTTGCTAGTTATATTCTACTTGCTAATAATAAACGCTGCTTTGTTTTTAGTCTGAATCTTCAAAGAATGCTTTTTTAATCGCCGTCATCTCATGAGAACTCATATCAAAGCTACGTTTTCCTCAAAATCTTCCAACATTAATTATATACCTACTATAAATTGTTTAATATTCTTTTTTTTTTTTAAATATTTTTAAATAATTATGGACATCACGATAACATCACGAAATCCCACGTAGCCCGCGTGCGAAATCCCATGTAGCTCGCGTGCGAAATCCCACTTGCTGCAAATGTTTATTTATTGTACCGCGTCACCAATAAAATGTTTTTCACGTTTGGAAAATCAACAAAATTTTAGTGTGTTACCAATCAAGCATATTTTACGTGCCATGTACGAGAAGGGCTAAATTAATTAGAGCAATGTCAAATATTTCATTAGAAACAGTGTAACTTATTAAAAAAATTAAATTAAATTAAATTAAAAACAGTATAACTTATCCAGATTAAAAGAGACCTGGTTTTGATGCATAGTATAAGTTGTTTTGAGAAATTAATAAATCACGTTATTGCAAGTTGCCATCTCTTCTCATTGTTGGAAATGCTATAAATATGGTGCAAAAACATTATTTAATGCATTAAATGCATTAGAACTATTTTTTTAATTTGAACTACAAAGATTTTGAAAAGTGTAGCTCAAAATTTGATTTTTCAAATTGAAATTACGTCACAATTTTTCACAGTTACCAAAATAATGATCGGCAGTTTCTGAAATCAACTCGATCCGAAAATAAATTTTTGAAATTTGTAACAAATCAAATTTTGGTGATTTTTCAAACGTCGGAACTTTTTTTTAATTACAAAAGAGACTCACAGTTTTGAATAGTTCTTCCACTTTTTCCTTTTCCACTTCAAATGCCAAATTTGTTACAAAAACAGTGTGTTTATTGAGAGCCAGTGAATACTGAAAAAGATGTGTTTTCATATATGAGTGATGTTTAATAGCAATGCTATATTTTCCAAATAATGAATAAACCAGTGCAAACATAACCCTTTACCCTGCATAGAAGTCCATGGGATTTAAAGATTTTTAGACTTTAACTAACAAGAAAAATCTGACAATATGAACCCGTGGGTATATAATTGTTTTTCTTTTTTGACTACATATGGAGAAATATGTAGAATACGGAATAATAATAACAATAATTTATTTGGTTAAAGTAGGCTTTTTACAAGTTTGCTATGGAGCCAATTTAGGCCTACTGTAGAAATATGTAAAATACGGAAATATGGAGAAATATGTAGAATACGAATACAGACAAACAAGGTCCCAAACAAACGATAAAAGTTTATCAATGCTTACTCTAAACTGAGGCTGTTCGTTCTTTGTTTTATCCAGACAGGGGGATACAAACATAGGACGACCATTCAATAAATCTCTGTCCAATTGCAGTGCTTTCTCTACTGATTGCTGTGAATAAAAATACTGACAAATCAGATCAAAAAGCCAGAGAATGAGTGTTCAGAAATTTTAATAGACAGTAGAGACAAATTTGTTTTCATATTCATAAATGATGCAGAAACCATCCGGTGAAAAGAAAGCAAATGCCAGTGCAAGTGAGGATAACAAACAATCAAATTGTCCGATGATAAAATAAATTTAATGTTGAAAAGTAAGAATCTTTTACTTTTAACATTAACAAACTTACCTGATCATTAAATTCAAGATAAGCGAATCCTTTTGATTTTCCAATCAAATTACGAACAATTCTTATACTCTTTATTTCGCCACACTAGAAAACAATCCATTTCAAAAGTTTATCAAGATTTAACGAAATCAACAAAATTTGCTTATAAATAATTTTAGTTGCGAATTAAAGAGACTGAAAAAACGTAAACACTACTTTTCTTGTAAAATATGGTAGACTATTATTTAACAAAGTGATATTACAATATGCTATTGCATTTCAACAAAAGATGAAACAATATGATATTGTATTTCAACAAAAGATAAAACAATATGCCATTGTACTTCAACAAAAGATGACACAATGTAATATTGCTTTTTTAAAAAAAGACATTACAGTAATCAATTGTTTTTAACAAAAGATGTTACAGTATTGTTTCTAATAGAAATAAAAACGCTTCATTATTGAAAGCGAGGCTTGGTGGTGAAGAATGTAAGCAATATTCTTTTAATGCCTATCAAAATAAATTACAAGATCCAAATTAAAAAAAAACATAATCTATCTCTGCCTAATATTAATCTATTGTATTTATTTATTTGACACCAAAAGTGACAACAAATGATTAATAAATAACCTAGTTGATTCAATTTCAGCCACAGAATGGCAAAACAATGCACACATGTACATCACTGTTAGATTTGAGATTCTGAGATTTTGTTCTTTCATCGTGTCAAAGTCATAAGAGCCATAAACAGCACGCAAAATTTTCTTCCCGACTATTTAACCAGCATAAAAATTCCAATCAACACTATCAATCTATATTTCAATTTATCTTACACTCCCTAGTGTAAAATACAAAGCTTGCATTAAGAATTTGTCCTGTCATATTGGCCAAAATTCGACAACATGCAAAGTTGTATCGTAATGAAACTGTTTCCTTAAATAATACCATTAAAACATCAAGTTAAACATCTGCAGCATTATCTATTTATATCCGACGACATCACAATGGTTGCTTAGTCGGATACAAGAGTCGGATGATATGACAATGTTATTATGCCATTGTTGTTATTATGCCATTGTTGTTATTATGCCATTGTTGTTATTATGCCATTGTTGTATGATAAACAGAGGCATATTTTGTAACAATAGTCAAATTGAAACACAGGTTGCAAAGCTATTATCAAAACTCTCTCAACTGGAAAAGGAAAACAAAAATGTTGCGGAGGAGATGTTTTCATTTTCCAGATGAGAAAGTTTTGCTTTGCTCTCGAAGGGAAATCATTTTAAAACTAGCGTGTCAATTGCACTATTGTTACAAGATTCGCCTTTTTGTATGATACTGAAAATATAAGCAGAAAAAGAAAACCAAGTTGCAAGATTTAAAAAAACATTTGTATAATTTCAACTGATTTCGCAAAGAGTTACATGATAGTTGTAGCGTTCTGTCGCGATTCACTCCCGTGTTGCAAAACACAGCTGCTGTTCGAGTGAGTTTGTTTCTTCTTAAACAGAGCACGCGTATAATTCTTCAGCCGTCGATCAAAACCAATCAAGATACAAGAATTCAATATGGAGTGTGATCTCACAATAACAAGAGAAAATAACCACAACTTGAAGATAACTTTGTCATCAAATAGCTTTCTCTGCTCTTCATTGTAAGCTATCATTATTGACAACACAAAATATGGCACGTAAAAAGCAAACAAACTAATGAGAATGCAATTTACAGCCTTTAGAAATGCATGATTGACACTCCGACGCGAAGATTGCTTCCCCACTTTAACATTTTTTGTTTGATTTGTAATAGCGTGATAAGCTTTGCTGTAAAACACTAAAATTGACATGAAAACAAACGCAGAAACGCTCAAAAGTAGCGTGCGAGACACGAAAACGAAAGAAAATACCAATCCAATTGCGTGAAAAGACGTGATCCCAAAACTAAGAAAGATACTAAGCAGAACAAAGACAACCATTCACCGATACGTCATAATTGTAGAGTAATCATGGAGATATTTCATGTGGATGTAACGATCAATTGCGATTGCCACCATCAACAAGCATGAATACTGCGCAGCGAAATATGCTAAAGCTCGGACAATAACCTGAGCTATTGAATTGTCTTCTCTGAAGACAATAATATAAAGCATCTCTTCTGTTATCAGTTGAATTCCACCAAAAATATCAGAGATTGTGAGGCAAAGAATCAGTTTGTAGGAAAGCACTTTTAATTTGTTCAGTCGCTTTATGGCGTGTATCAAGTAGGAATTCACAATAAGGTTGGTAACTCCAATGATTAAAAATGGACTCACAAAATCTCGTCTGATTACATTATAAGAACCCATAATATTAAATTGTTTCATTGTTTATTGTTTATCCAGTTTTTTGCTGTTGTTTGCTTACTGTTTGTTTATTGTCGTTTGTTTACTGTTGTTTGTTGATTCAATTTATTGAATGCTGTTTCTTTCTTCCTCAGTGGCTGCTTTGTATTTTCTATTTTCTTCTTTGCTAGTTCATTTCTATCTTTTAATTCCTTTCTTGGTTCGTTTTTTTCATTCCCTTCCTTGTCTATCCATCGTGTTTATTCTTCTATTCCATGTTATCATATCTTTCATCAATATCATCAATCTTTAATTATTTTGCTACTCTCTATTCGCTCTTAGATCTTTTCCTCTTCTGTATTTCCGTCATTTCAAAATGTGAACCTTGCACAGTCTAAATTTAATTTGATTTGTGAAACATTCAAATCTTCACAACATCCAACAAATAAAACTTACTTCGTGTTCACAACTTTAAAACAGTTCAAATATCTTCAAAAATACAAGTCTTTCTTATTATTAATCTCAAAATACAAGTCTTTCTTATTATTAATCTCAAAATACAAGTCTTTCTTACTTTTTCATAAAACAACCAGCGATGACATGAACATAATTCTATTTCTTTTCACCGTAAAATCCAATGCCCTAAAAGCTAATTCTAGTCCCAAATTAGCACAGCTCTAAAATATCCACCTGTTTACATGCACATGTTTACAAGCAACACATCCAATTTTTCCTATGAGGAAAAAACCTCAAAAGCATTGCTCTCTGCTGTGGATTATATGAAAAACAATTTGCAAGATCTCTTTTTCATGTGCGAATTAAACAAAGTATTTGGTTGTTAGCAGTAACAAGAAGGTTGCTAGATTGTGCATTACACGCACTGCATGTATGTATTACAAATCAAATACTACATTGTCAGTCCATGTTATATTGCATCGTACTATCTGAACGTATTGAATCACCTGTCCCAATTGAAACAAAATTTATCATATTCTATTTACAAAAAAAACTTAAATGTTATCATTTATTCTAAAGCAGGCGTAATGAAAAGTCTAAACAATGGATAAAATATCCTCGAATTTTGAAATGAAAGTTTAGCATGATTATGCCTCGAAAAGAAATTGAAAATAACTTGTACTTGTAAATTAAAGTTGTTTCAGTTAGTTTATGTATGTATATAATAATAGGAAAAGTAAAAAAAAGCTTGTACCGAACATCTCAGTCTAAAAATAAAACACTTGACTCACAAAACAAAGTAAAAACAAAGTAATGGCGTACGTCTCAAAACGGGTCATTTGAATTCAAGTGAAATCAGATGCGCAGCCAAATCTGAATCATTTCTAAATTTTCCAGATTCGTCAACGTGTACAAACAAGTAAATTCTTCTTAGTTTAGATCATTCAGCCCTGTATCCTGCCCTCTTTGTCTTTTCCGATGCTGTACAATTCGGCCTTTTCTTGAATTCATAAATTTTTTATTGGTAAAAAATAGGCTTTCAAAATGAATAACATACTAATATTCTCGAGAGGAAAAAATATGCAGGACAGAATAAGGAAAATTCACTCGCGATGCAAAGCGATTGCAATTCCCCAGTTTTATCGGGCAACGGTGAATTCACCCCATCCATAATCACAAACACAACAACAACGTCCAGCGGTTCTGCACGCGACGGAGGAGCCCTTCTCGTTTTATGGGTTATGTGACAACATAATTTTGTATTCATTCCAAAAGCTTCAGTGTCAGTATCACTATATTTTTGACGAAAAGTTGGTATTAACACAAACATTGGTTCTCAGACTACATTGTGTTGCAGAATCTATTTCGGCAAATCAAAAAACGCAATATCTTACATAAGTTATTTTTCAGTATATTTCCTAAAAACGGCCTTCATAAGAAAAAGTAGATTGGGTTAGTACGTTTTAAAAACTTAAATATAATTCATGTGCGTATTAGACATGAATTTGGCTGGGAAAAAATATATTTCGAAATAAGTAAATATAAACAAACAAGTAAACAAGCACATATTTACCTCTTTAAATTTTGTTTCAATGTCAGCTTCTTCAATTGAAAAAAGCAAATTGCTGAGGAATACTGTATTTTTATTTGAATCCTCACTAAAATTGAAAAAAAAACAACAGTTAAACAACAAAAAACAAAAAAAAAACAAAAAAAAAAAAATACATTTTGCACCTATAAACCCATCTTCGAAGATCAAGTAAAATCTTGACAGTACTTACTGCGCTGAGCTATTTTATTCGTTTTCCTTACGATTGCAAAATACATCATATGTATATTCAATATTACATATTATATTATATTTATTATATATATATAACTATGCATTGTATAAATATATGCAGTACTAACAAAAATATTTATGAAACACTAGCTACACGACAAGCAGTCAACTCAAAAATGCAAAAATAAGGAAGGGCTGTTTTATAGAAATAAAAAAGAATAATTATTAGTAACTTAAGTAAATCATTATAAGTAAAAGAATTTGTTTTATAAAAATAACTAATAACCTGGGTAGTTTGTCTTCTTTTTCCTGTTGATCTTTTTTTTCGTCTGTCTCCATTTGTTCATTCACTTCACCTGCGTTCAAACAAATAAGATATGAAATGGTTTACACAATGCAATATCATATTGCCAAGAACTTTTTATTAAAACTTCGAAAGTTGAAATTTCAAAACCAACAAACATATGCAGTTGATTCCAACATAAATTAACATAAATTATCACAGTTTACTTCTTAAGTTTACAATGTTTAATTCTTTCCGGAAATAAATACAGCAAAGTCCTGCTTTTAAGAAACCTCTTTATAGAACACTCGGACTCTGAATTCTTACCAGAACAATAGAAAAACACAGAATCAGGAAAAAATTACAGTTGCACGGTCACTACTGACCGGAGGAAGGTTGAAGAAAACAAAGAAAAATACATGAGCCACACCCAAACCCCATCTATTTTTCATTGTTTAATGAGGAAGGTTTCTTTACATCAAACTTCACGCCCAGAGAAAGTTTTATCACTTTTCTGGGCTTTGGTAAAACAAATTTAGGCAGAACAATAGCCTAAGGTAAAAAAATGATCTTAAATGTGGTTATATTTTTGGTTAAAATTTATCTTCCTTGAAAATCTTGTTCATGCATTGCCTGTTGTATTTAGCTAACTTTGTAGTTTGTTTAACGTTTATGTCAGGTTGCTATGTATTTACATGCTCCCTGAGCTGTGGTATCGTTTTGTTGTTGCATTAGTCTCTGTAAATATTTTGTGATAGTAAAAAAATCTTATTTCCACACAAACCTTTTGTCTCCTTTTCTCGTGGCTCCTCATCCTTTGTTCGTTTTTCAAGTGGTTCTTCGTTGTTGTCATTGCTTTTTGGCTCCTTGGGTAGTTTTCTCTTTGATATGCCCTAGATTTAACATGACGTAAAATGATTTATTTACAAATAATGAAATATCCAAAAAATAAGAATACTTAAAATAAGCTAATGTTTACTACATTTTGGTAAAAGCATGAAAATTGTGCTTTGTGTGCATAGCCAATTATTGGTCTGCATAATTTAATGTTTTATGGTAGGCCATGGGCAACCACTTCTGGCCTACATGTCAATGCGCCTTGTCGCGCAGATGAGCATCTTTGTGAATGAGAAGAGGAGAGTAAACAACAAGAGAAATTGAAGCGGTTATGTGGGAGGGTAAACGAGATTTTAGGAGAGTAAAACACTTCATCTGTAATTTTTGTAATTTTTGTAATTTTTGTAATTTTTGTGAACATATATATATATATATATATATATATATATATACCAATATGACCAGATTTGTGAGCAGTTGATACGAGAAAACTTTTCAGATCACGCGACTTTGCAATGATACTTGTTATATTTTCCGAGGAGCTAAAATGCCATGTCATGACAATGTAATATGCCAAAATAGAGTGCGCCTTCGCAGAGTCTCATTGAAAGAACCACACACCAAATTATGTGGATATTAACTACAGTTTCTATGATAATTGCTAAATTTAATTTATTTTATTTGCATTAAATGTAATTTACAGCAAACACCTGCATATTAAATATCATTACTGAGATACCATCATTTTGTTTTTAGAATGTGTAAATATTTATTTGTGTGTTACAAAATTTACAGAAAACAACCGCATACGACAATTAAATTACTCAGATAATATTATTTCGCTCTTGGAATTTAACAATTTTATTGTATCTGTTTTACCATAATTCTTCGAAAAAACTCCAGATATAT